>NQII01012302.1:0-25376 GCA_002778355.1 Clitarchus hookeri
ATGCACGTTTAGCAACTAAAGGTATTCTTAACTTCATAGTTCATGGCCATCGAATATAAGTATCCTCGACGAGAATAAGTGCACGATTTATTTCTTGTAATGTGCAAAAAGGCCCTCAGCCAATAAAATTAGGAGAGAAATGAAAAAATAAATGTTATTTAATTAAAAAAATTGAAAATTACATTTACTTTTCTCTTTCCTTGGCACATTAAAATAATATCTTTACAATGTTACTAAATAAATCCTACTTCACAAAAACCAATTAATTTATTTTCATGTGATTAGTGAAATTGAGGCGAGTACATTCACTGTAACCCATAATTCTTTGATGTATACGATATATGTATGTCTTCTATGTATACAAAATGTATGGTGAACCGAGTAATAAAAGACTTACTTATTTGTCCTATTCCTAGAATCGTGGGAGTGCTACTGACGACCCAGGCATCACTTCTCATTTATGCCGCATGTCCGTCGTCTTCTATGGGATATTTGGAGGAGCAAATACCTTCTCATGAAAAACTAATTCACAACTTGCATAAAAGTAGATAAACCTTAATGTTTGACGACAATTTAATGGATTTAATTAAATTTTACGCTATAAATTGATTTAAAAATAAAAAATAAAATATTTTCATAAATATTTAATTTTGCAGTAAAGAAACGAAAACTTTAATTTGGATAAAACTTCTTCAAAATATATATTTAGCCTACTTTTCGAAAGAAGGACACTATTATGAGATCACTTTCCCTTTGAGGCTGTGTGTATGTTTGTACGTTTGTGTTACCGTGTGTGTTGTGTGCCTGCCATTTATAAATTTTGGGTTGTATGTCATATCTTGGGAACCATACAAGAAGGTTTTCACAATAAATTATACGTTGGCAGTTCATGAAGGTATAATAACTGTATTAAGCGATGGATATTGTTGTTGATCCGAAATATTAGAATTTTGTACCACATGAAAAATTTTTATATATGCGATATTTCAAAATAACTCAACAAATATTCGTCACATTTGACAATGTATTATGTTATGTATAACTATGCGATTTAAATATATTTGGGAATTATTTTCAAAATGGGGCAAACAAATGTTTAATTTTGTTATTGTCATATTGTCCATATTATTCTAACAATTTCACCAAATTTTGTTTGCAGAAAGTATTTATTGTAAGCATTATTTATGCAAAATATTGCCACTTTCGTTATATTGTGACACACGAATATAGTTTTTTATGTAATATCAAGAGGAAAAATTAACCGATTACCCTTAAACATGGCAAACAAATAGTACTGCCACAGATTATGTAAAATTGTATGTATATGGTGGGAACTGCTCTTAATTTCAAAATGGCGGCCATATAGCAAGTTTAGATTAGAATTATACAATGTCAAAACCCTATTAATAAATCCAGCTCAACTTTTTATATTGGCAAAATACATTTCGACTGTAAAATATGCCTTACGAAATCTTTTTTATCTCCACGCCGTTTTGAAAGATTGCCCCACACTAAAAGTTTGGTTTTTGTGCTATTTCTGGGTAAACAATGGACCTATATCTACCATATTTGAAAAATAATAGTTTTGAAGTAGGTGATGAAAAATATTTTTTTTTAAAGTAACTTAGAAACTTATTATCAAAATGGTGACCATATAGCTATTTAAGCTTCATATGTTATATCGTTGAAACAGTGTTATTAATTTAAACTTCTCTTTGCATGCCGGCAGTATATATATGGACCATCTCATGAGTCCGTATGAGATCTTTTTTGTCTGCCATTTTGTGTTTTTATTTAGTACACTAATCTCTTAAATTTTTATGTAACTAGGAATCCATCATCAAAAATTACAAGAGAATTATATACATATATATATATATATATATATATATATGAAGGCATAATTTCGCCCTTCTTATTAAAAAAGGAACCTATTAATTATTAATTTATTTTTTTATATCTCTTAAAAATAACTTTGAAAATGTATCATATTTTGGATGATCCAATTTTTTTAGAAAAAATATAATTTATTGAAAACGTTAATTTTCTACTTTGTATATGGAATTATTTAATAAATTTATTTATTTTCACACATTGGTGGACCAACTGTAATTGATCTGATATTGTCGGACAATATTACACCATTTTATATTTCGTAATATTTTTGAGAAATCACAACACCAACACACTAATTAGTTTGCTTCATATAGTATAAAATATTTTTCATATATAAAGAAATAATAGTTTAAGGATTGGAGTCAATAAATAATAGTTCTCTATTAAAAAAATAACCTTAGTTTGATATTCTATGTAATATTAACTCAGGTGCACTTATTCAATTTTATAGAAAAGTTAAAATTCCTAACACAAGAAATAACTAAATAACAATAAGTTATTCAAATCTGAATATTATTATTCCTAGATATCAGTACTAATAAGATTCTTTGAAAATAAATATAAAAGCATACCGTAAATTTAAAAATAACGTTTTTTCATATTCATTGAAATTTTATAATGGTGGCTCAGATGATAGCTTCGGTCGACNCGTAAATTTAAAAATAACGTTTTTTCATATTCATTGAAATTTTATAATGGTGGCTCAGATGATAGCTTCGGTCGACTAGTTGACTGGGGATATAGCAGATGGATACGTGGGCATTCTTTGTGTTATATTTAGTATGCAGACGTCCTTGCTCTTCAGTAATTCAATAACTTCTTTCTCCTCTGACGATTTTGACAGAAGGAACAATTTTGTCTCTCTTTACACACTATTCAGATATTAAACGCCCAAACTGCGGGAAGTGATTCCTTTGTGAAAAATAATTTCGAAAAAACAGTATATTAAAGGACATGGGAGTGTAAAAATTGTGTTTTGTAAACTTATTTTTGCTGAATGACTTGTGCTTTCTGCCAGCGGTAGTAATGGCGACGATTTTCGCACAGTAGGTTTGGAAATTTAATTTCTGAACATTTTATAGATTTTGGGTCTGTCTCCGCAGAACTCAACAAAAGAAGAAATGTGATGCATGAATGTTTTAAGACACTACATATATCAACCATTTTGTAAGCGCTGTTTTTGGAGAACAGCAATATTCACGTCGTTTACCAAAAACGCTATGTCACAACCCACCTACTTATTGGTCAGGTTAAGGAAAATTATGTTTTTGCCAGCGCCATTCTTTGTTATCTGTTGTATCGTTCAGAAAACCATATTGTTGTGTTGTCTGACAGTTAAGTGAAAATTTATACACTCCTGTATATTTCATTAGGGATTCCACAAAACAACTATATTAAAAATAATTAAATATTGTGTACATCTGATTTACTATATACGACATTTTAAAGAGATGGATACTTTTGGGGTAATAAAATTGCGTGAAAAAAACTAAAATTTCTGAATCATTTAAAAACCCTTTGTTTATTTATTTGTGCAGGCGCCAATAAAAGTCGTATTTGTAGACAATTTTTTTTCAATATTGTAAATTTTACTGTATTTTCCAACATATAATTAAAATTTGTTCGTTAATTTTTATTGTAGACAGCAGCTCTTTCGTTGCTATGTTTATATATATTATGTTTACGTCATATTTTAAGACATAATTTCTGGTGCATTTTAAATTATTTACTGTGGCCATCCTTACGAAAAATAGGGAAACCTGATAAACTCAGGGAATTGATTTGTCAAGAAAAATCAGTGAATTTTATATATTCTGTATAAAATCAGGGAGCATATTTCAATGAAGCTGCTGAAACATAAAGTAGAGGTAGTTGAAAGCAGTGAAAAGGGTTGTATGCTTTAACCTCGAGTTATTTACAGCAGATGAGGGTAAAGCGAGATGAGGATCAGCACTGGAATGCAAGAGTGGGGAAATAGGAAATCCCTTAGAAAACCCACCGACAAGCGGCATCGTCCAGAATGATTCTCACATGCAAAAATTTAAGAGCGACCTTGCCGGAAATCGAACTTGGTTCGTCTTTGAGGGTAGAAGGTATTATAATCTTTCCACAACTCTAACGTAATGTATGACGTGAAAACATGTCTTCAAACAAAGGCGTTACATATATGGGTGACAATTTTCACATCATACGTTATTAGGACATTGTCTCAAACACAAGTGGTTCAATTTTCTAGACAATTCACAACATAAATACATATTTTCGTTCATCGGCACACAGTTTCATTATAACCAATTATGAGTTCTTAGAAAGCACATCAAAATATTAATGCATGACTGGTAAATGTAACCAAATGTCAATAAAATCTTACGTCTGTAAATATATCTCTGAATTTCTTATACTGTTTAGAGTCGCGGACCCAAAACATTATTATTACATTATTGTAGTCTACAAAATATTGTTCAAATCCAATGAATTGTATATGAAAATATTTCTGTAAATAATAATATTTTTTTTTATTATTTTGAATCATTTGAAGCAAAATTAAAAATTATCCTGTAAAAATTTTCAAAGTAAACTAATTCGTTGGGATATTAAGTGGCACACATGTAATCTCAAAAAAACAATTAATTGATTATTAAAAACTTAAAAATTTTATAAAAATTTTTAAATATAGATTTTTGTCATAAGATTAATAGCTTGTTATTCTGTGATTTTATGTGTCACGTGGTATCTCAAAGAATTATTTAATTTTGAAAACTTAATCATATGTATAAATCAGTTAGTATTTGTTCTAAATACTGCAACAAAACATAATAATTTTGAATATCTTGTCAAATTATTAAAAAAATATAAAGTGAATTTTTTTTATACCAGCAAAATGTTACATATCTAATACGTATGAGCTGAACCACGTTTGGTACAAAAACTTAATGATTATTTATTTTGGGTCTGGTAAACTTTAAATAATCTTAACCAACTGACTTTTGTGAAACACTAAACCATAAATTCGCATTTTATATTCAAAATATAAATATTAAGTGTCAAACGTTGCCACTTTGTATCTTGCTGGTCTAAGATCTTTTAAGCTCTCGCATTAGGGAACCAAGAATCCGATTTGCTCATTTGAGGACACGATTGGGCAGTTATTTAATTTTTTTTGCATAATTGAGTTAAATATATTTGTTTTAAAAAAAATACTTTAAAATGTGATTATGTGGTGGAACGATTCATCCTGTCGACAACATGGTCGCCTTAGACTGCCGACCACGACCACTGCCTGTGACGTCAGCCAAGTTGGCGGATAGCTCCTGGCTCCTCCTGCTTGAATCCTGTCCCCGAACTTCCGTATTACACCTGCATCCAGTAATGTAAAGGCTAGGTGATCTAAACAGATACTCGAAACAATAACCAATTTTTATGTGGTTGAAAAAAATACATACGTGTAATAATGAGTAGTCCAATAATACCTCATGCTCTTTTATATTATAATTGCTGGACAATAATCAATTACAGGGCTGAATGATAAAAAGACGTGGAATGTGTGAGAGTGGTCCTTAACTTGTCGCATCAGATGAGGAAATGCGGTTAAGGGCGACTTTGATGCCATTAACATTCTCTAGCCGATAATGCTGNATGAGTAGTCCAATAATACCTCATGCTCTTTTATATTATAATTGCTGGACAATAATCAATTACAGGGCTGAATGATAAAAAGACGTGGGATGTGCGAGAGTGGTCCTTAACTTGTCGCATCAGATGAGGAAATGCGGTTAAGTGCGACTTTGATGCCATTAACATTCTCTAGCCGATAATGCTGAGAAGAATTAGTACCATTGGTAAGGGATTTAGTGAGGGCGAATAACTGGTGGGGATATAATGATATGGTGGGGGGAACAGAGTTACTACCCAATGCAGTTCATGATAAATTGTTTGTGGAAGGGGAAGGAATCACCCTGAGAAGTGATTCGTACGGAATAGGTGGGTGGAACGATGGTGTTAGTAAATGGCGAAAGAATTATGAGGTGAGGGTTGGAGTTTGATGCGAAACCAATAAAATATATAATGTGTAAAACGGGAAAATTTGGAAAATTAAATAGACAAGCCCAATCGGCTGTGAACGTGAAGCTCGAGGAAAGACAACAGAAAGTATATATATATATGCACGTATATATATATATACACACTANTACACACTACTAATATAATATGTTACGACATATAATATAATATTATAAAACAACATAAAAAAAAATTTTTAATATTTTTTTCAATACCTGCTACGTTTATTTTGTAATTTTAATATCATTTAATCCTTTATTTCTATAATAAAAATTATGTATGATTTTTAAAATTTTAAAAATAATATTATATTTTATTATTTTTATTTATTGACGTCGCTACAGCCACCAGTGGTAACGTGACCTTAAACACACACACACACACATATATATATAAACATGAAAAAAGTCAAGGAATTCTCAGCAAGGTTAATTTGTTATGTGAATCCAATTGTTCCATTTTTTATTTGTAGCTATTTCTTTTACATGGAAAAGAGAAAAATAGTATTGGAAGAATGCCTGTTTCTTGTGCTAATTTTCTGANAAAGAATGCCTGTTTCTTGTGCAAGTGTTCTGACGTGGAATTAAAATAACATATTATGATTCGAAGATCACAGTCAGTATAGTTTAAAAGACTGTTACAGTGATTAAATTTTATCGAAATGTTAAAGTTCTTTTTTTAACTACAGATGTTAAAAAATTTTCAACTACAACTTAAAATTTTTAGTCTGCCCAACGTTGATATGTTTTTTTATTATTCGGAATTGTCTTGCTCTTTTCCGTAAAAAATCACGACTATAATAATAACGAACTACATTTGACTTTTCCATATTGTAGAGTTGCGACTTCAAGTGATATTGGCTACATTTTGAAATAAAGCATTTTGTGTCGCACACTGTGTCTTAGACAGTCTTACGGTCGTTTCTTTAATTATGATTTAAGGATACATAATTACTTCGTTCTTATTTTCTTCTGTAACAATATGTTGGTTTGTAGTGTCAAAAGATGTTATAAGAAGTGATGTAGTTATTCTTCTCCATGTGTTTTATTTACAAATTAGTTTATATTCCATGTATCTGAACAGTCAGATTTCTGTTCGCTAATGATAAATTTAAAATTTTCTAATTCAGATCCATCTTTGTATCAATGATAGTCAAAATAAATACCCATCAGCACTCTCTAGTTGAACCAATGTTGGCCCAACCTCTGCTCCAAGTTTGGGCAAAGTTGGAAAAATAAAAAATAACGTTAGGTACACATCAAAACGACACTCGGGCCTGCATTGTTATCCAATGACATTTTACAGCATTGGTAGTGTGTCAGCAAGAAGAATTTTTATAGGCTGTTTAGAGTTTCTTCACAGTTATAAAATCAAACGTTTTAAAAATCGCTTCAAGAGTAATGCGTTCACTGGTTTTTTAAATAACTTCTTTACAACAAACATTTAATGCTGTAACGAATTTTAAAATATCAGATTATTGATCAGATGAATCTTTAATTTACCAATATTCAATAAAGTGAATTATTTATTGCGTATTAAATATCGATTAAAAACTGTAAAAGCAGCTATGTATTGCCAACGGCTAGTAAGAAAATGTTCCCTGTTTAAAATTGGTTGTAACATAGTTTTTGTTGTCCTATTTAAATCTCGAACATTTCGTATTTAAATATTTACATTTTTAATTAGTACTGAAGCAAACATATTTCTATTGTTACACATTTAAAATTTGCCATAAATTCTGTTGGTATAAAAAGTTAAGTTGTAATTTGCTACATATATGCACTTTTCTATTAAACCAGTATTTTTTAATCACATATATTAAATAAAATATTTAAAACTAAGTCTTTGCGAATATACGAAATAACGCACTGAGAATATAACATGTAACTCTTCATCATTCGAATTAAAATTAACTGCTTTGATTCGCTAACATTATGTATTTCTCGCTTAATTCCCAACTAAGGAAATAAGAAAAACAGGATTTATTTCTTTAACGTGTGTCAGAGGTTAAAAATTCTCATTCTTAATTAACATTCACTCCCCTATTTATCGGAATAAAATAAGTGAATTCATATAAAGATTGCTGATAACGCCAGTTACTGTTAGCAAAGACCTAGTTGGATGAAGGACATTCTGACACTTGTTGAGGCATCTCCATGCAGTACACTATAGGTGTGTGGGCTTTGTCGGCTTGGATAATATGAGGAGCTGACTGAATAAAGGCATAAGTGATAAACTGAGATCCCCAAGAGCAGAAAGTAACATTAGCGCTGCAAAAAAAAATAATCCGTACGAAGCACTTTCATCAAATGCTAGACATGAACATTCTTTAGGATCAGTTTGTAATTATTTTGCAAAATAAACACTAAATCGGTAGTGTAAAATACATGTGGTAGAACTGTGAAACGTAATATTTTTGGAACTCCAAATCACAAGATAATTACTTGCACCGCCGTTAAAAATAACTGCTTACCTGAAAGGAAAACCAACATACGAAGTCATTCAAGAGATGCCGTAAAGCTCTAATATTTTTGGTCGATTGGGACAATTTGTCAAAATATTGATCGCTACAAAAATTACCACCTCGGCTACACACTGACAAAACAGAAAGTAATAATTGCACACACTTCAATGGTAGATACTAAAGAAAAATGAATACGTTTAAACTTTAATGGAATGCGCCAAATTGCTTACGACGATTGACATAGTACTTCGATAACGGAAATCAATAACGTGACACACGCCAAGCACGATGAATTGCTGCAGCAGAGACGTGCAGTGTTTGTACTTGGCAGGTTACCCACGTCATATTCCAGCTCTGTGTTTTTGGTAAGTTGCAGTTTTGGAGTTCGTGTTTTAGGGTAACTAAGTGTAAGCAAATTGTAATATTATCTTTGAGAACTTGTACTCTCTAAGCTTGAATTAGTGATATAAATAATTGAAATTAAAAAACCAGCTGACCACCTGAGCAACCTTACAGATTCTCATGATGTTATTTATTTGATCGCGCAACGTCGGTCGGGTAGGCTGTGTTCCGCTGCTAGTGATGCGGGTTGTGGGTGTTGATCGTTATCTGAATATGATGATATCGTTTCAGTCGATTCTAATGGAAGCCGTTCGCTATTGTGTTGTACTTGCCAGGACCTCCTGGTCTTGATATGCATAATCTAACTGAACTTACAGCACTCGTGCCTTGTGCAATACGCATTGGTTGGTAAGTGTTTACAACTACTTTCCTTTTTTTTATGTCTACTGGCATCAGTGCAAAGCAGTGATGATCATATCGCCCCCTTTATTCGCGACCTTAATTGTTTTTGGCTAACATAACGTACAGTGTTCGTTTCTCGCACAATATGCATCGGTTGGTAGAAATTTATAACTATTTTAATTTTCGTTAAATTTTTATATCTGTTAGTCAATATTAAACAATGTTGTCGTATATTTGTATGACAAATGGTTTAAGTCCATGATGTTTAGTGACAAGCAGAGGAACACAGCCTTTACAATTCATATAATTTGTCTTCAAATTGTAACTGCTGGTAAAAAGTGCACTACACTGGACAAGTTGTAGAATTTGTTTCAACTTTGTCGTTGCGATCATATGTTTTTTCCTGTAGCCGGAAATCCCGACTTTTTACTAAAGTTTTCGATGCATTAACAACAATGACATCACTAATTTGGATTATGAAACTAACGATGAATTTGTTTTTATATTAGAGTTTTAAAACATCACTATGCTGGCAAAACATTTGCGTATTTATTGTTAACTGTATTATAAAATAAATTTTTCATATATGGTATTGTTTCTTATGCTGCACGCAATTCCCCCAGCCCTCGTGTTAGTTGGACGCGGCCATGTGATGGTTTAAAACTGGTCACAATAGGCTGACCAGTTCAGTGGCGATTCGGACGGTGAAAAGTGAACAATAGGCAGTGGAGTACGTGCTCTTCTTCGACCATTGAATATATTCAGGAAAGTAATTTGTGCTGCAACTGCAAAAATACCTCTTGTAACAAAATAACTGCAGTCAGCATAAAGCTAGATGTCATCAGAATTCTGATAGTAAAATGTTCACATGCGAAAAGTGTAAATCTAAGTTTGCTAGTTGTAGCACGTCTTGCAACATTTAAGGGTCTCAATGCACTGCCTGCCAAGCGATAACTGCGAAGATTACAAAATAAATGTGAGAGTGTATCTACAAATTTTGAGAGCAGGTCTTTACTCTCACCACGACATCCATGCCACTATTTTGACAAGACGTATACCCTTGCATACGATACTAGGAAACATGAGAATTACATGCGTGTGGAGCGCCATTCGTATGACATGTCGATGTGATAACTGTCGAATTATATACGCACATTTTAACGATTTAAATAGACATCCAAAAGTATGTAAGTCGCAAAATGGCTCCTNAACATCATCTGATTGTAGAACACAGTTTAATTCAGTGCTCTGCTAGCAAAAGCCTAGTGATAATGGATTTTCTTGAAAAAATCTACATCCGCGGACCATCTAAATTATTTTCTTTCACCAAATATTAAAATTACTTCCGAATATGTTTCATTTTCCCTGTCAAGTATGAAACCTTATATAATAAACCAACTCATCAACTCATCGATGAGGTAGAAAAAAATGGTGTAGCCAAATAAATAACATATGACTGGATAGTAGCCATACCAAATCAGAGACTCACGATGGTTAACATTGTACCCTAGGCTTTATGAACTCGAATGTAGCTGTGTGTCATGCATCTGCAACATAAAGCTCTGATGTTGATGGTATACTATAGTTACGTAGAAATGAAGAAGAAATGGTTACCAAGGGTGTTGGTTGGACTCTGGTTTAAAAAAATCATCTAGAGCTGAGATCATGTGGGTACTATCGACTTAGCAAATAATCACATTCAGATTTCCCTCTTCCTCACAACAGATAATTTCAACATATCTCCGTCTTAGGCCAGTTGGATGGTGTTATAAAATAATTGCAACAATAAAGAACTATCCGACTGTTAAACAGAACTGAATGCCGTCAGTACAGCATGAAGACAGCATTGAGAGGTCAGCAGTGAGTGGTTAGCAGTGAGAGGTCAGCAGGCAGGAGTCAGTAGTTAGTGGTCAGCAGTGACGGGTCAGCAATGAGGGGTCAGCAGTGTGTGGTCAGCATGTGGAGTCAGCAGTGAGGGTTCAATAGTGAGGGGTCAGTACTGTGAAATAAAGTTTAATGTGTACGATTGTATGCCAACTTTGAAAGATTGATCAACAATTACACTAAGTACAATGATGAGACTCTGTTAAGACATTCAGTAAATGTAATATTGCACATTACATATTTAAGAAAACATATAAATTTTACGTAAACGTACACATTCCAAAAGCTAACTGAGATAACTTTGCAGGTATAAGTAGTGGTTCTCTTTGGCCTTACAGACTGCACCACCAAAATTAGTTTGATGTGAAAACCACAGAAATACTAAATTTTATGAAAAATGTAAACGCCCTTTAACTCCAGTGTCCTTTCTTGAAAAAATATATCAGTTAAAACTCCACATTTCGAATACTATTCGCCCAAAAAAAAATTGTAAATATTCACGTTTCCATCAAGTAATACTACGTGGAACATAATATGGCTCCATTCAATTAAGTGACAGAATTTTTTAATTGCACACATCCAAAGAAAAATAATGTGAAATAAACGTTGACGACAATGAATACAATGAAGGAAAAACACAGTAGTATGCATCATTATTAAAAAAAATGAGTTTTTCCTCCTCGTGGATTGGGGTAGCTGATTGTGACCACACACTCGGCGATTCTCTTCTGTTTCTTCCGGCGACCTTCGTCTCTGTCCCTTGTTCGAGCTGCTTGCAGAACAGTTAAGTCTAGTGATGGGAAAAACCTCTTTATTTTTTTAATCGATTTTTTATTCAAATAATCTTGTAATAAATTGAACCAATCATTCGGATTCCGAATATAAGGTTTTCTTCTCTGTTTGTATTTTAATCGAAAGGCATCAGTGTTAATGCTGCCATAAGTTTGCAGTTCGAAAGTGCTTATTTTTAGTGATTTAAGTAATGGCTATTTTTTGTCAAGTAATGACACTTATGTTCATAAGAAGTTATAATATATTTTTTTGTATTTGAAAAACTTTTCATTTTAAATTTTTGATTATTTTTGGTTGTTATGTGTACCCTGGATCTGTCCTTAAGCTTTGGAACTAAGAAACAATATTCTTTGCGTTATTTTATTTATATTCAAATAGATTCTATTTTCAGTGGTAATGAATTTTCTCAAGTATTTACATGTGTTAAAGTACTTTGCATTCACAAAAAGATACATAATTGGAAACAATTCCTAAATTACATTAGTGAAATCCGAATTATTTAATTAGCTGCCATTCAATTCCCACATTTTCGAATATAACATTCACTTCGTGGAGATATGTATAAACATTCGCATAAGTGAATCGAATGATAATATTCTTTATT
Organism: Clitarchus hookeri; assembly: GCA_002778355.1. NCBI lineage: Eukaryota > Metazoa > Arthropoda > Insecta > Phasmatodea > Phasmatidae > Clitarchus > Clitarchus hookeri. The sequence goes on from NQII01012302.1 coordinate 12,447, forward strand.
GTGAAGCGAATCATTCCTCATATAGCAAAGTGAATGATGGGAAAATGTTTCTTCCCTTAAGTAAATTTTCAACATGACCATAGTTTAAATAGAAAAATTCAAAAAGGAACTTTTAAATCTTTGTACAAAAATTTCAAGAAGTTAAAAAAAATACATAAATAAAGTAGTGCACATAGAGAAATTTCCTATCGACAATGAATACGTCAAACCGAATGATTCATTAGAATATCACAGACAAAAATCAAAAATTCGATTATACAGCCACAATCGAATTTTCCAAAAGTTTTCATTCGATTTCGCTTATCACTAATCTCGCAGCTAGCCGCACCAAGCACGCTTAGCCAGTTGCTGAGCGGACTGATATCGGACTGGATCTGCGTCTGTAGTTAGGCGAGTTTGTAGGTAAAGTTATCGCACAAGAGATAACAGCATCTACGAACTGCATTGCACATGGAAATACATATGCTAACAAGTTCAATGCATATCATTACTACGCTCGCACCACCTGCCTTTTAGAGTTTTTACGAATAGGGTTTTCGGTCGTCGAAGTCCCGATGATCTTCCGTAACCAACATTTTGGGTGTGTATCTTGTGCACCAAGTGTTCTAACTAGCATGCGTAGAGTGTAGTGTTGTGTTGACATGAATTCTTGAGTATTCCGTTTAAAATTCTCCACGGTATAAGCAGCAATTGCTCATGGCGACATCTTTAATTAAACATAAAGATGGTTTTTTTTGCTGTCCATTTTATTAATTAATGTAACTTAATTAAAAAATGTCACTTGTATATTCATGCTAAGGCAGATATGAATTATTCTTCACCACGTAGGCCATCTTCTCAACATCTTCCTAATATAATAACGTGTTGCAGTTCACTTTGTACAGTAGCCATCTACGGACGATGCGCGTGCGTAAACCTTGTTACTTCAAGGCGAAGCAGGTGTGTGTTTACTCACATTATCTGCGTCTCAACACTATAATGCGGGGGATCTCTTCATGTAATACTTCTGACGGTTTATCTTTTCTTTTGTAATTTTGGGCTTGATAACTTGTTCAAGTCGTACAACCGCCGATTGCTGATCAGTCAACATTTCCCACGGGGTTAGGGTGGTTGATTTCGTATGGTTGATTTCATATTCAACCAGCTTTCACTTATCCTTCCAACTTTGTTGCGAGGCATGTCAGAACGTTTGCAGAATGCTTGCTAAGCTTTTCATAAGGCGTTATATCAGATTTCCTAGCGGGTGTCTAACGGCCATAGTTGTGGGAGGATTTTAATTTGGTATACTCCTTCTTGCCAGACACGACCAGTGCATTGAGTACCCTTATTTGAGAGTATGCAGGTCGGCAGTCCTACTTATTCATTCAACAGTTTCATTTTATTCAACAAAGATATGGCATTTTCCTGCACTATAGAATCCAATCTCGTGAATTTTAATGATATGTCTATTATTACACGAATTAAGGTATTACCAGCCTTGTACCAAGGTAATTGACTGAACAAGTCGACTGACACCAATCGAGCGGTTAAATGAGGATTATGTCTTATAAATCGCCCATCAGATTTTCTTGGAGATGCTTCCAGTGCTGACACAGGTCACATTCGGTACAATTAATAGCATTTTCTTCCAGAATAACTGACAGCAGACACCTTCGTTTACTTTCTAACTGCCGACGTGTCCCGGCATTTCATATGTGTCTGTTACTAGCTGAAGCTGCAGCTCCTCCGGCACCACTATTATCCTGTCGTCTTCAAACATTTACTAAAGTGGACTTGACAAAACAAAAATCCTTCTACTGTAAGGCAGAAATTATTATTTAACGGGGGTTCTGGTGGAGCTTGACGTGACTTCTCAATTATTTTGCTGCAGGGTGGATCATATTTTTGGTCTTCTTACATATGGCGTAATGTACTTTGCCAATGTAGAGTAGGTGTTCGCTCTCCTTACCTGCGCTACCATAAATTCGCGCTAAGGTTTTTCAACCTGCGAGTTGTGCCGTCTGGTAGATTTGTACCTTATAATTATCAAAGCAGGTAATTTTTATAAAATATTGTAATAAATAGATATATACTATTAAATCATGGTTATGAAACCTACTTTCAGTCATTTCCATGGGCCTTGTGTTGAACAACTTTTCTTTTACAGTTCACATACCGCTAATGTTTTAACTCTTGCCTTTCTTATCTTCTCCCATTTGTACTTTAATATTTTCGCACTCTTTTTCCTCTTATTTTAATATTTTGTAACACTCTTTCAACTTGCATAAACTCACCAACAACACCATACAACACGCCAAAGACTGCTAAATCATAGACACATTTATAAACAATGAAGGTAAATTGACTTTTCGTACAGATTACAGCACCGTATTCCCCACACAGTGCTGCACTCTGTTAGTTGAGGTGGAAGTTATCTGAGAAACCCTTAATTTCCTGAGAATGAGGGGTTTTTCAGTTCGCTGGAATCTTGCAGCATTCGGTTTTTGTGTCATTTGTATGTGAACATGTGCGGTTTTACTAACAATAACTTTTTTCCTTAATTTATTATTATTAATTAAATAATTTAATTCACAGCACAAACTATCTGTGTGAAGTTATTTTACGTTTTCTTAACGAAAATAATTTCAGTATAACTCGAAGACTAGACAATGTAAAAGAATATTGATGTCACAAATACTGTCACCGTAACTTCCATATCCTTACGTGCTCCGACAACACTAATGAAAATTAAAACGCATTTACCACATAGTTAAAATGTAAATTCGCATTCTCACAATAAATCACGAGTTACATAACATTTCGTATATAATACTCTTGATAAAACCGAAACAACTCACCAATATTAGTTACCAAAGCAGCGGGCATTGAAAAATTTAAAACATCAAAAAATGATCGTCGGCAGGCCCTCTAATATACTCAGTTTTACACACTTTGCTATATTTATAAGTAACGTGTATTAATAATATAAGCATAAAAATAATGCATTCGGTTTATGAACAGCGTTTAGAAACGCCTTTGCAGTGATCAGCTGTATTGACGGCCAAATGTAAAAAATATCATGTACACCTGTTGATATTTTCTGTAAATCTAAATACTTTATAGCCAAGCAACCATTTTCATACAAATAAACTATATATCAATATATCACTTGATTTATTTTGCTAAAGAAACTTATTAAAAATATATATTGAAAAAAAAACTGCTTTTGAACATGGCACGTGATATTTAAAGCGAATTAGTTTGTAACTGAACTATTTAAACATATGACAATTACATTTAAAATCATAAATAAAAAGGAAATTGCAGAAACTCTTTCTTACTTTTTTAAATAATGAGAGCGTTTAAAAATTTTTATACTTACAATGTAGAATTCTGAACTACATTAATTTTCTAACTTATAATGTAGAATATTTGCATACATTAAATGTATTTGAAATACAAATAAACCGATATTGTATTGTAAATTATTTCTTAAATATAGCTCACATTTATAATAACGATTTCGCGAGCCGTTTTAAATGTTGTTATCGTAATTCAAGTATCGAAAAGCTATGCATTATGCGCATGCAACCGGTTATATCACACTCAAATATATAAATTGTATGAAAAAATAATATCAAAATGTTAATTTAGGGCTCAACGTGCCATTATAACGTTCTGTAGCATAGAAAATCTTAGATATAATATCAAATTTCACACAAGCCAATACAAAATGTCGATGTATAGCGGCATAAGTGTGCTTACTGTTTGCAGGCAGTCGATAGTGTATTCGGTTGGCAAAACCTACGACGACAGAGTGTGTGAAGTACCAGCCCAGACGTCACATTTATGGCCTGAGCTATGTGAAGTATCTGAGCATCGTCTACAAATCTTTACGTCTATAAAGCAGTACCGTGTTCCTGTGACGACACTCATAGAGAGGATCTAGCACACTTCTGCGACACTCCTGGTCTGAAGGTTTGTTACCTTCACTTCTCTGTGTCTAGCGAGTTGGGGCAGTGATAACACACTGGACTTGTAATTTGGTCCTGGATTTGATTCTCAATACGAGATAACTGGTTAATTCCTTCTATGTTCTTGCTTACGATTACCGGTGATGTCGGGAGGGCCGAGAGTATCTAAGTTCGTGACTGTAGAAGTCACTGGTTGAGTTTATAACGCATCTGCTTCACAATCTGTTATGCACTTTATTAAAAAAAAATGTTGTAACAACACTGTTATACACGACACATTGTGGTGTTTCGTGAACTCTATTATTCCACGTTGGTGAATGTGGTAAATGCCAAAATTTCCTGTTAAGAGTGGCTTGATATGACATAATTATTTGGTAAAAACGTTGATCACAAAATAAAATGCTAAAAACAGCCACCAAGCCCAAAGAGTTGTAAGATTCTTGTAATGCAATGACCTAGTATTAGAAAACGAAAAGGAATTGTAAAACATAGAAATACTACTACTTAGTCTGAAAGTAAGTGAGCTGCACCGAAAAGGGTTTTTCTAATACTGACATAATGAATGTAAGTATCCGGCTCGGTCGAAAACCATTCAAGTTAGATATCCTTACTAATTTGGATATGTGAATCAAGTTAGGTGAAATCCGGTCCACGCATTCGAAAATTTGAATTCTGGGATACAATGTTATTCATATCTTGATATCTTCCAAAACCGTCGACAAAAAATACATTTCTAAAATCAACGCTTACACGATGCACTGTCAACATAAAAAGTTTTGGTTTAAATCGGTGTGTAGTTTGCATGGTACCGGATATAGGACAGACTTCCGTTTCTTTAATCTATAATTCTTACAGCAAATCATATGTTACATCTCGAAAACTACTTGGTAGCTAATATCGTCAAACTTGGCACGTATGGGATTGTATGGTATTTTACGTGAACGTATGAAATTCAAAATAAAATAGAATATATTTTCGAAATGTGGCTATAAAACATTTTAGGTTTGTTTGGTATAACTTCGACTGATTTCGGCCCAGATTTAAATGCTGGCAGTATGCATTACTTGTATCATTAATGCAATAAAATAACGACTTTTATCAACAATTTTGTAAGAAAGTATCATATGAATTAATAAAGTTTTTATGTTATATCTTGGGAGAATATATATCGATTCCTAGGAAATTAAGGAAAGAATGAGTACTGTGGCATTCGATATAAACTGGTATGCTTTAATTATGAGAGACACCAATTTTCAAAATGGCGGCTCTATAGCTAGTATGGGTTTGTATGTGTTATCGTCTAAACAATGCAATAACTACAAGGTAACAATTTATACTGTCATTATATATTACAACACTCAAATGTGTCCACACAAAATCTCTTTCGTCCACATTTTTAAGATAGCATCAGATGAAAAGTTAAAATTTTTACATAATATGTTTGAAAAAAAAAACAGATTTCTAACAAATTTGGCAAAGAAGAGGTACTATGACATATTATAACAAGTGCTAAGTTTTAACTAGATGGACATTCATTTTCAAAATGATGGCCACAAAAACATTTTAGCTCAGTATGTTATATCTAAAAAACTAATTTAAATTTAACTTTACATGTTAGTACCTATTAAGTACAACAATATGCCTTTACAGGGCCTTATCATTTCTCCGGTATTGTGTAAAACACCTCCAAGATGAAAACATAAAGTTTTTTTTGTCATATCTCCAAAAACCAACAATGATACTTTTTTTTAATTTGTACCATCGCAGGCCATATCATTTTTTTTATATAAGCTATAGCCTTTTATTTAATGGTGGCCATAAAAGGTTTTAGCTAACTGTGCTTTATCTAAAAAACAATGTAACCGATTTTACCTTTTACCTTAACTTTGTATGCTGGCATTATCTATAACAATCATCAATGTACTAATACACAATCTTTCTGTCCTTTTCTGAGGATCATCAATTAAAAAAAAAAATCAGGTTTTTATTCCAAATCTTGAAGACCAATCAACCCTATTCCTACCAAATTTTTCACACAAGTAGTTTTACTGTAGGGTGTATAAACATACATGATTTAATTCCGTCAGACCTATTTTAAAGGTAGTTTATATGGATAATTTGCATTAATATGTTATATCTGTGAAACAATTCAACAAAATTAAACAAAATTTTGTACGTAAATAGTAATAACTAGAAACATCAATTATTCATAAAGATATTTTTTCCCGTAATTTTTGTAAAACCCTTTTAGTTCAGAAAATTTAAAATTTGGCCAAATTTCCGGAACAATTTACTTTCCTTAAATATTGCACACAATTAGAGCTACATAGCCTATGTAAAGTTTAACGATTAATGGGAGGTCAGACGTTGATTTTTAAAATGGTTTCCCTATAAATAATAAGATAATTGTGGCACATATATTTAACAATTTATAAAAATTCAGTCAAATTATTATCCTGAGATTTTCTATTATTTTCATTGCGTTCATAGGCTTTATTTTACGCCATTTGGAAGACAGCACCGACTGAGTATATAAGGTTTTAGTGCCATATCTTGGGGACAAATCAATCACTTTCAACCAAATTCTTCACACCATTTGCGAGATATATGGCTATGTAAATTAACTTGATTTAAAATGCTCACACACTTATTATCAAAATGATAATTATGTAAATATTTCATATTAGTGAACCCTATCTCCCGAAACATTATACTGATTACATCTAAAAATTGGCATCCGATTCCAGTTGATTGATCTTTATCCTATTTTTATTAACGTTTTTGTGATCGAGTCCTGAGCAAGGCACACGTGTATTTGTAATTGTCTCGGTACTGTTGCATAAGTGTTTGATTGCATCTTCATTTTAAATGATAATGTTCTCAACAAGACATCAAAGCCTTCCTACCATCTAAGCTTTTAAGAAGTTAATTAAAAATTATTTCCACTCTTTTTAGAGGAAAGTAGGTTTGCTCCTTAGCTATATCAGTAGCCGGACACAAATATTCTATGGGGTTTGAAATATCTACAGTAGCATTAGACTAATTTCAATCAAACTTCGTATGCTTAAACAACAAGTAAGGCATCCCATATAGCAACACAAAAACCCATTTCTGCGCAATTTTATAAGATATTGCCACAAGAAAGTACAATTTTTATATCATAGCTCGGTACATAATCCACCGATTCATACCAAATTTGGGAAACAAGTAGCGCAATACTAGATTATATAAGTCTGTAAGTTTTATATAGGTCAGACATTTATTTTCTAAATATCCATAGTATAAATATTTTGGCTGTATTATGCCAAATCTTTCCAATTTTTAAAGAAAATGTTACTTCACTATGTAAACTGGCAGTATATTATACAACTATATTATTTTGTCCACAGTTTTGTTAAATAGCGGTACAAAATAAATAACCTAAGAGACTGGTTAATCGCAGTGTATGGTATCCTGTCATCATATTCTAGAATATCGTTGATCAAAAAGGTTTACCGTTAATCTTCGATCGAAGAGTGCAATGAGATTTGTACGTATACAACACCCCAGTAGCATAAACAAATAAAGCTTATTTGTATTTAGAGCCCCGGAAATCTGTTTTAAACCTGCGCAGTTTTACTTGACCCCCATATTACTCGACTCTGACTTCCATAAATTTTTCACGTATCGTCTAGAGGCTATTTTTTTGCAGACCGCTTGGTAGAGTTAAATTTTATTAGTGCTATATTTTATGGGGAAATCTGCACCACATTAAAGTTTACGAAAAAAAAAAAAACTCGTTTTTCCTAGAAACATGGAGATATCAAAAAAAAAAATAATTTTTAATAAAGTCCTTAAAAAAACAAAAATTTATTTGTTGTCACTAAAATTTATATATCTCTTAACGAAAGAAAAGTTGTAAAGATAAGCATAAAATGAATTTAGGGGTAATTTAATTGTTGATAGTCTTTATATAAATCTCAGAATGTAAAGACTTATATAATTAAGTTTTTCTTTTGATATGATTGAAAATAAGGATATTTTAAGTTAAAAAAGGAAAAAGTATTTGCCCATGTGTTCGGAAAATTACGAGAAAGCAGAAAATTTTTATAAAAGCCATAAAAATAAGTTTAAAATATGAGAAAACATGCCACGTTGAAATTCCGGTAAATTACATTTTTTGAATATTTACTTTAAAATTGTTTGGTTTGCAAAATAAACAAAAATTGCATTGAAATATTGTTTATTTGAATAATTATGTTTGCTTGACTGTAAAATATAATTAGTAACCCACATGTTATGAGAGGTATTATTTTCACATTTGGCAGGCAAAACAGCTGATCACTGCAATCGTTAATAAAAGCAGTTCACAAACGGAATTAGTTATTCGTTTGCTTATATTAATCACACACATTACAAAAATATGACAATCAATAAATCTTCAAAAGTTTATAACCATAGCAAATGTATAATTACTCTAATATTTTTTAATGCTGCCCCAAATAACTATGATAAGCGAGTATGTATTTCAAAATCAGAAATATTAAGCTGTATACCTTGAGTAAGGAGTGAGTCACTGACTCCTGCCAACCGACTCCTCAAAAGACGGACCCCACCTGCTCAATAATAGCTTCACATGATCAACAATCACTCCACTTGCTCCGCAATCACACCACATGCTTAACAATCGCTCCACAAGCTCCACAATTGCTACACAGTCGCTACACAATAACTACACAATTACTCTACATTTGCTCGAAATACTCCACAATGACTTTTGTAATCAGATCCACAATAACTTCTGAATTACTCCATAATCATACTCTATGCTCCACAATTGGTGTAGTATTTCTTTAATGCTTTGCAATCGTTCCATATGATCTACAATAGCTCATTATGCTCTGAAATGGCTCCACAGGCTCCACAATCTGTAGAAATGCTCTATAATCACTTCACATACTCTGAAATAGCGCCACAATGAATTCACAATCTCTCCTTATTGTCTACAACTGCTCTTAAATTGCTTCACATGCTTCAAAATCGCACCACGTGCTCCGAAATCAATACAAAATCACTCCACATTCAACATAATCGCTACATATATTCTTAAATCTCACAAAAAATGCTCCATATACGCTTTAAATACTTCACAAGCACTTCACAATCGCCCCACATGCTCCACAATCGCTCTACATGCTCCAAAATCAGTTCCTGCAGACTGACTTCTTCCGTAAGAGTCAAAGACTGACTCCTGCATGTGATATCTAAATACCTGCACATTATTAGCTAGTTGTAATCATGTAGGAAATCGGTGATTGGCTGGTCGATGTCTGCAGAGTGTATTAATTGTGTAATATGATTAGTTTAATGTTAACAATACTACATAGGGCCTGCATATGGATATATTATAAGCAGTTGGGGGACAGCAGAGAAGCCTTGTTTGTCTGCAGTTGACGTGAAAGCTACATCATCTCAGCTGGTGAAATAAATTATAAAAAATATTGTGACGAATGTTGTGGGTCCAGCAACAGTACCTACAGCAGTACTGCCATAGACTACTTCGAGCGTGACGCTGACAGTGCCAGCGACTCCTTCAGGCATTGCACCGGAAGCACCATCGACTTCTCCGGATGGGTCACTTACAGCAATGTCACCAGCGATGACTTCTTCAAAGATTCGTTGCTGTTTCTGAGACATGATATTTGTCAACGGACAAAGTGCGAAGAAGCATGAAAAAACTACTTTTGTGAATCGTCCTTCCTGTGCTATGCAACGATGTGACAAATGAAAGCATCTGCTCAAACGTGGCGATAACTTAAAGACACCCAAGAAGAAATGTAAAGTTAACGTCCTTACAGTTAAGAAACGATATTTGCTTGCTGGTTGCGAAAAAACATCGATTGTATTCTACTTTAAACAATCATCTTTCAAGGTTAGTTTTAAATATCATGTGATTGGGACTAACATTGTTAGTAAAAATACATATGTACATACATTGACCATATTAAGCAAAATAAAATCAATCAAATAATAGAAGAATTCGTAAAGTGACACACAAAATGTCGTGTTCGACAAGGGTGTACCAAAAAAAGCCACAACCTTTGGAAAAAGCCCTTAGTCGCAAGCATTTAAGACTAAGAATGAAGTATGTACAGGTTTTGAAAGAAAATCTTTGTCGAAAAGAAGAATTTATTGCCAAGGTTTCTTGTTGGAAGCTTCCTGTCATAAACTGTCTTTAACTGCGTATAAGCAGATAATTTTCACTCCGTGAAAAGTGAGCATTCAGCTGTCAAACTTTAAGTGAATGGTTTAGAATGTAGGGTTTCTGTTTTCAAGTGTGTAGTTTAAAGTATATATGTGAATTCATTGAAAAAATATCTTATTTTCCACTGGTCTTGTTGTACTTTACCTTAGCATCCCTTCATTCCTGATAAAGAGAATGCAATAGTCTTGGATTTTATGTTTGTTACAACATCATAGTACTGCAGGTGAGCACGATAAAAAACAGAAGTTACTGACATAACTAATAAATCTTATTTTCTCAAAACGGTTGCAATTAATTTTATAATAAATTTTTAAAAGCTGAGTTGGTAGCAAGGACTTGACTTCCCTTTGAAATCTATAACATTAGAAATAAAACCAGAAACTTATGAATCAGTAGTGAGACAATAACTAATACAAATGCACCTTACCTCGGACTTGATTCCAGAAAACTTCATACAATAAGCTAGTTTGGGATGCATTGCATTCCAGGACTCAGATTTGAAGTATAAACTTGGGATATAATCAGTGTAATGTTTCGAATGATAGGGTTTACTAACCCAAAATATGTAGAGACCCATTATTTAAACTAATTGTCTCACTTATTAAACATTACAATTCACCCCATATGCTGCATTTCTAGTTGATTGCCAAATCTGGTAGGAATCTGCAAATTGTGTCCGGAGGNATTACAATTCACCCCATATGCTGCATTTCTAGTTGATTGCCAAATCTGGTAGGAATCTGCAAATTGTGTCCGGAGGTATGACATAAAAACTATATAAATTCTCATTTCGCTTTCTTACGAAATAAAGGACAACATATGCCTTGTGTAGATTAAGGAGATAGTTGTAATACCTACAACCACTATACTAAGTTAAGTTGGAATTGATTACACTGTGTCCACGGTATAAAATTCTAAGCTTGAAGTAACTACATTGCCACCCTTTTTAAAATAATTGTCTGATAGACTTTATTATACCACACAACATCATCTGCATCAGAACAACTTGTTGGCCAAATTTGATAGGAAAACATCAATTTCTTACAGACATATGACATAATAAATTGATTTATTCGTACGGCGCTATATTCAATAATGACCAACAAATGTGTTTATGTTGTGGTATATATATTGCACCTAACAAACACTATCAGTGTATAAAATATGGTCGAAATTATTTTAATGGTATAAGGATATACAAAATAAACCTAAAAAATTAGTTTGGCCGCCATTTTGAAGTAAAGTACCTAATCAAGTTCAATCACTACTGTATACTAGGCTTACGATATTATAAAATACCTGCCAAACTAGATTATAATTTGGTTAATATATTTTGCGGTATAATAAACTATCTGTTGTTTTTATTTGGTGTTATTATCTAAAATTGTGGAAAAAAATATCGATCTCAATATTTAAAAATAACGCAATACTCTGCCAGAAAGCAACATTTGATTGAAATCCGTTGAATGTGTCCTCGAGATATTACATATCCTTTTAAATGTTAAAATGGCCGCATTTTAAAAATTAAGTTAAGGACGTGGTCGAAAACTATAAAAGTCCAGTTTCCATACGTGTACCTAGTTTGGTGAAATTTGGTAATCGCCATAAAAAATTTAAAGGTGGGTAGGGACACACAGTCTCACACACTAACACGCATACACACATACACACACAGGATGGANAGGTGGGTAGGGACACACAGTCTCACACACTAACACGCATACACACATACACACACAGGATGGAAAGTGATCTCAAAAGCCTTTCTTTCATTCGGAAAGGAGGCTAACAATTAAATAAACTATGTATAAATACTTCACAAGCACTTCACAATCGCCCCACATGCTCCACAATCGCTCTACATGCTCCCAAATCAGTTCATGCAGACTGACTTCTTCCGTAAGAGTCAAAGACTGACTCCTGCATGTGATATCTAAATACCTGCACATTATTAGCTAGTTGTAATCATGTAGGAAATCGGTGATTGGCTGGTCGATGTCTGCAGAGTGTATTAATTGTGTAATATGATTAGTTTAATGTCAACAATACTTCATAGGGCTTGCATATGGGTATATTATAAGCAGTTGGGGGACAGGAGAGAAGCCTTGTTTGTCGGCAGTTGACGTGAAAGCTACATCATCTCAGCTGGTGAAATAAATTATAAAAAATATTCTGACGAATGTTATGGGTCCAGCAACAGTACCTACAGCAGTACTGCCATAGACTACTTCGAGCGTGACGCTGACATTGCCAGCGACTCCTTCAGGCATTGCACCGGAAGCACCATCGACTTCTCCGGATGGGTCACTTACAGCAATGTCACCAGCGATGACTTCTTCAAAGATTCGTTGCTGTTTCTGAGACATGATATTTGTCTACGGACAAAGTGNGCATGAAAAAACTACTTTTGTGAATCGTCCTTCCTGTGCTATGCAACGATGTGACAAATGAAAGCATCTGCTCAAACGTGGCGATAACTTAAAGACACCCAAGAAGAAATGTAAAGTTAACGTCCTTACAGTTAAGAAACGATATTTGCTTGCTGGTTGCGAAAAAACTTCGATTGTATTCTACTTTAAACAATCATCTTTCAAGGTTAGTTTTAAATATCATGTGATTGGGACTAACATTGTTAGTAAAAATACATATGTACATACTTTGACCATATTAAGCAAAATAAAATCAATCAAATAATAGAAGAATTCGTAAAGTGACACACAAAATGTCGTGTTC
>NQII01012303.1:0-23772 GCA_002778355.1 Clitarchus hookeri
TGTTGGTTGAGATATAATTTAGTTTAGTTTGTAGTAAAGTTTTTTGTAGCTAGGAGGGAATGTAGATGATAGGTAGGTACATAGTTTGGTAGGTAGAAATTATGGTAGGATAATAGGTATAAGTAGTTAGGAAGGGAAGTTTATATAGGAATGTAAAAATATATAATTTTGTAGTTATGTCAGTAGGTAGTTATTTAGCTTGGTGGGTAGATATTTTGTAGTTAAGAAAATGAGTAGGTTGGTGGGAAGCTAGCTTGGTAGGGGGTTCTTAGTTAGGTAGAAAGAAAGGTAGGAATAGGAAGGTAGATTTATGTACGTATGGTGGGATATGTAGATATGCATTTATTGATAGTCATTGGTGTGTTGTAAGTTTAGTATTTTGGTAGGTAGTTAGGTTGGTAGGGAGGATATATATATTTAGGTAGGTAGATAGGTAGGCAGGTATAGTAATGTAGGTATAGGTAGGTAGTTTGTCAGAGATGTAGATAATTATGTAGACAGATGGGTATGTTGATATGTCTTTGAGTATGTATGAAGTAAGGTAGGTAGAAAGTAGTAGATAGTTATGTGTGAAGGTAGGTGTCAGTTTGATATATTAGGTATGTGTGTGTAGTTATGATGGGAACGAATTTAGGTATAGGTAGGTAGCAATAGTTAGCTAAGTATATAGATTCAAATTGGTATATATGGGTGCATATAGGTAGGAAAGTAGGTTAGTTTGGTAGATATTTAGGAAGGCAGGTTGGTAGGTATTTATGTATATAAGTTATTTAGGGATGTAATTATATAGGATGCTATGTATGTAGATTAATAGGTAGGTAGGTAGGTTATTAGATAGGGAGATAAACATTTATTTAGGTAAATATCCCAGTAGGTCGGTATGAAGGGATGTATTAAATGCAGGTAGGGAAGTATGAAATGTCGGTAAGAAAGTATTTAATGTAGGTAGGGAGGTATGTAACGTAGGGAGGGAGGTAAGTAATGTAGGTAGGGATGTATGTTTTTCGGTAGGAATGTAGATATAGGAAGGTAGGAAGGTTTCTATAGGTGTAGATAGTTATAGGCAGGTGTAAAGATATAGGAAGGTAGTTACATCCAAAGGTGTGTAGGTAGTTATGTAGGTATTTAGGGAGGAATGATTGCAGTTATGTAGAAATTTATTTAGTAAATTAGGTAAGAAATTCGGTAGATATGTATGTATAATTAGAAATGTATTTGAAATTAGGTGTAGGTAGGTATATGTATTGATATGTAGGTTTAGATATTGGTAGGTCGATATTTAAAGTCATAGGTATAGGTATTCTATGTAGTTAAAGGATGGAAGTTANGCAGAGGTAGGCAGATAAGTAGTGGCAAGAAGGTAGTCATAAGTAGGTAGGGTATGTATATATAGGTGTATGAAGTAAGGATATATAGGTAAGTAACTTGGAAGTTAGGTGGGTTATTAGGTATGATGTTTTTTAGTTAGATCAGTAAGTTGGGACATGGTTATTTGTATTTAGGTGAAGGTTTGATGTTAAAGGTAGATGGGTATGAAGAAAATTAGGTAGATAGGCAGGAAATCAGATAGGTAGTTATTTAATAATGATGGTATATGTAAGTAGGTTGGTATAGGTAATTAGGTGTTTGTAAGCATATTGATATAGTTAGGCAAGTCAGTAGAGGTAGGTAGTTAAGGTAGGCATAGGTATGTATAGGAAGGTGGACATCGGTAGATTTGTTTGGTTGGGTAGATATGGGTTGTTATAGGTATATGTAGTTAGGTATAGGCTTGTATATATATATATATTTAACTGTGTAGGTATGGGAATGTAAATAGCCATAAGAAGGAGGTTATATATAGCTAGAAAGGAAGGCAGTTAGTTAGGAAGGTAGATGAATGAAGACAGGTGTGTAGGAAGGCAAATATCTAGTTAGGTATATAGATATGATATAAAGTAGGTAGGTGGATATGTACAATGGTAGGTGGGTATTATGTAAAGATGGGTAAGAGGGTGTAGATAGGTTGTTGGGTATGTTATTTGACAAGAAGGTAGGAAGATCTAGATTCTTATGGAGACAGATATGCTGGAAGTTGCCAGAAATGTACAATGATAATTAGGTATGATGATAAGAGGTAGGTGGGTAGGTAGGAAGATATTTATAGGTTGGTGTAGAAAGGTGGTTATTCGCAGGTCGTTATGTTGGTAGGCAGGGTAGATATGTATGTAGGTTTTAGGAAGGGACGTTAGAATATATGAAGTTGTTAGCTATGTATAGGTGTATGTAGTTAGCAAGGTATGAGGAAGTATTTGCAGGTAGGTAATTATAGGTAGGTAGGTTGGTATATATTGGTAGTTAAAGGTAAGTTAGTTAGGAAATTAGGTAGGTATGTAGATAGGTAGGATGTTATGTTGGTAGTTATGAATGTAGGTAGGAAGGTATGTAATTATAATGGTATATGTAGTTAGGCAGGTAAGTATCTTGGTAGGAATGAAGGTAAGTAGCTAAGAATTTTCATATGGCATTAGCTAGAGAGGTAGCGATTTAGTTAGGTAGGTGAGTCGGTATAATATAGGTAGGAAGGTAGGTAGGTTGGTATATATTTTGTTGGGTTGTCAAGTACTTAGTTGGTAGGTAAGTAGGTATGTAGAAAGTTCGAAAGTAATTAAGGTAGGTAAGAAGTAAAATAGATAGGAAATTTTGTTGGTGTGTAGAAAGTTAGATAGGTATTTAGGTAGGAAGATAGTTCGGTATAGAGGTCTAGGTATGAAGATAGCTGGTTCATATGTAGGTAGATTGGAAATGTAAGGTGTGTGAAAGCAGGTAGTTATAGGTAGATAGCTGAGTATGTTGTTAGTTCAAGATATACGTATGTAGGAATTTTTTTAGGTAGGTAGAAATTTAGGTACATAGGTAGATATATATATAGGTAAATATATACTTAGGAAAATGTAGGTATAGGTTATTAGGTATATGTAGGTTGGGAGTCACAGATAGGTATAAGTAGGTTAGTTAGTTAAGTTTGTGGGTATGTTGAAATTAAAGAGGCAATTTAGGTATGTAAGTCCGAAGGTAGGTATATATAGATATATAATTTAGGTAGGAAATAATTAAGTATATGTGAAGGTCATTTGGTAGGTTTATCATTAGTTGGGTAGGTATGAAGGTTGGTTAGGTAGGTAGATATATGGTTATAATAAGGTAGATATATAAAATAATGTAACTAAAGGTATGTGGAAAGGTGTAAGTAGAAAGGTGACAGATATAGGAATAAAGATAAAGGAAGTTAGGCATAGGTAAATTAGTAGGTAAGAAGGTATAGAGAAGATATATATTTGTATTNTGTACATATTTAGTTATGGGGAAATTAGGTAGGTTGGTGGGTAGGTATGGATGAAGGAAGGTAGGTATGTAAGTAGGAAGGTAGGTAGCCAGGTAAGTGGAATAAATCAGATAGGTTGACAGGTAGGAATGTAAGTAGGTGTTGAGGTGTGAAATAATGGTAGGTAGACAAGGTGGCACATTTTGCTTAATAGGTATAGTAGGTAGTTTAGGTACGAAGCAAGGTATGTTTGGAACAAAGGTAGGCAGGTATAAAGATAGGTAAATAGGTAAGTAGGTAGGTTGGGTGGAACAAGTGTGAATGGTAGGTCGTTTGGTAGGTTGGTATATTGGATGATTGGTTAAATTGTAGTTATGATGTTAAGGTAGGTAGTTAAGATATATATTTATGGTTCGTAGGAAGGAAGGTAGTATAGAAGTATGTTGTTATCAGGGTAGGTAGGAAGGTAGGAAGTTGAAGGTAGGTAGGTAAGCATTTAGGAAGGTAGGTAAGAGGACAAATAGGTCCGTATGTAGGTAGGTTGGTTTACAGGTAGGTTTAGAGGTATTATGGTAGGTATGTTGGAAGATGTGTAGATAGATATGTTGGTATATATTAATGTTGAAAGTTAGGGAGGCAGATATATAGTTAGTGAAAGTAATAAACATCAGTAATTAAGGTATATATTTATCGATGTTAGTTGAGGAAAGTAGTGAAGGTAGGTAGGTAGTTTAGTTAGGTAGTTAGGTAGGTAGATATGTTTGTTAGGTAGAAAATTAGATAGAGAAGTGTAGGTATGTAGGTAGGAAGTTAGGCAGGCGCGAAATGAAGAATGTAGTTATGTATGAATTAATGCAGGAACATAAGGTAGTTTTTTATAGTAGATAGTTGCAATAGGAAGTAAAGTTATATAGTTAATGTGTGTTGGTTTGTAGGAACTAAGGTAGGAAGTTAGATAGTTTTATATGTGCGTTGTTAGATGATAGTTTGGGTGGTCAGTATTTGTATAAGTCGGTTAATTGTCGGTAGGTAGGCAAGTACACAGGTAGGACGTTTGCTAGGTTGGAAATTGTGTTGGTAATTATGTTTGTAGGTTGATATATATGTAGCAGTAATGGAATGAAGGAATGTGGGTTTTGTAGGAAGGAGGTTAGGTAAATAGGTAGATAGGAAAGTTGGTGGTTTGGAAGTAATAATGTTCCTAAGGTAGGTATGGGCATTAGGTAGGAAGGTAGGTAAGTAGGAAGGTGAGTAGGAAGGTTGGTAGGCAGGTAGGCACGTACTTGCAAAGGTAGGTGTGTTTGTAAATAGTTAGGTACATAGAAAGGTAGGTAGAAAGATAAATAGGTAGATGTGTTGGTAGGTTTGTATACAGGTAGGTTTGTATACAGGTAGGTTTGTATACAGGTAGGGAGGTTTTAAGGTTGGTATATAGCAAGGTGGATGAGGTAGTTACTTACATTGGTAGGTGGTAAGGTTGCAAATATGAGTTGTAGGTATTAAGTAAGGAAGGTAGTGATAGTGGTAGGTAGGTATATATGTTGTTCAGGTTCGAAATTAGGTACCTAGGAATGAAGGTTGGTGTTTATGTAGGTATGTATGTTGGTAGGAATGTCGGTATGTAGGAAGGTAACTAGGTGCTAAGGTAAGAAGGTAGATAGATATGTATAAGGTAGGTAGTTAAGTTACATAGTTACAGTAGGAAGTATATTTAGATGGTTAAAATCTGTAGGCATGTAGGAACTAAGGTAGGTAGGTAGATTCATATGTGTGTGAATGTGGTTGAATTGTAGGTAGGTATGCGAGTAGTTAGAGGGAATTTCGGCTGGTAGAAAATTAGTTTGGTGAGAAGGTATATTGGTAGATGGGGATGTAACAAAGTAGGAATGTAGGTATGAAGATCGGTTCCAAGGAGGTTATGTAGGTAGTTAGTTAGGTAAGTAGGTAAATATGTTCATAGGTTGGTAGGTCTGTAGGTAGCTATGTAGAAAATTTAAAGTTATTCAGGTGAATTGGCGAGTGAGTAAATATGGGTAGTTGAATTGGTGGGTGGGTATTTATGTATGTGGGCAGGTAAAAATAATGGTCAGTAGGAGGATAGATAAAAATAATTGGTTGGTTAGGTAGGTAGAAAAGTAAGTATTAATGTAGGTATGCATTAAGTAATTTTGTAAGGTATGTAGGCAAGTAAGTTGGTAGGTAGCTGTAGGTAGGAAGATAATTGAATAATTGCGAAAATATTAAGATATGTATGTAGGTAGTTAAGAGTGTATGAAGCAAGGTATGAATATTAATATGAAGGATACATTATTAGATATTTATACAGGTATGAAGTTAGGTTTGTATGCATTTGACTAGGTATTTTGGAGGGTATGTATGTAAAATATGGTAGGAAGGTAGGTAGGCAGGTATGTATGTAGAGAGCAGGACAGGTAGGTGTGTAGTTAAGTAGGTATTTTGGTGGGTAGTTAGGCAGGAAAAAAGTTAAGGTAGGTATGAATGTAAGGTATAAGTTAAAGTAGGTAGTTAATTAAGATAGTTATCATAGTGTAGGTATATATTATGTAGATGGTTAGGAAATTACGAAATGTAGAAAATATAAGTAGTAAGGTGCATAGTTATGTCGTTAGGTATGAAATCTTATGTAGGTTTGAAGTTAAATAAGTTATTTATAAGGTAGTTAACCTTGGTAGTTAAGGTAGGTAGGAAATAAGGTTAGGTAGTTTAGATATGTGGGTAGTTAGGAATATAGAAGTTAGGGTAGTTAGAGAGAAGGAAGTTATGTGGTAGCAATGTAGGTAGTTAGGTATATTGTTATGTTGAAAAATAAGTATGTAGGAAGTACAGTGGCTAATTAGGTAGGCAAGGTAGTATGGTTGGTATATCGGTAGTTATGAAAGAATTTTGGTAGTTATGTATATAGATATTAAGACAAATAGTTGGATGGTTGGTTGATAGGAAGGTTGTTATGAAGGTAGTTAGATAGTTATGTCAGTAGTAAGGTAGACAGATAGTTAGAATGATAAACATGTAGGAATGAAAATAAATATGTAGTTGTGTAGTTAGATAGGTTCTTAGGTATGTAGGAAGGTAAGTAAGTAAGTCGTTAATGTTGGTCAGAAGGATTATAGATAGTTAAAAATATAGGTAATTAATTCGTTTGGTAGAGTTGATAGGTATGTAGGTAGGTATTTATGTAAGGAGGCGGTTGGATAAGATGCTATGTAAGTGGGTGAGTAGGTAGGTAGGGAGGTATTGAATTAAGTTTGTTTTAATAAAGATAAGTAGTTGTTAGTTGAGTAGTTTGGTTGGAAGTTATGTAGGTAGGAAGGTAGATGGGTAGGTAGAGGGGTAATTAGGTGGGTAGGTAGGTATGAAGGGAAGGTAGAGAGTTAATGTTAGTAATTAAACATATGTAGTAAATATAGGTTATTAAGCAAGGAAGATAAGATAAGAAGGTAGGTATGCGAATTGTGTAGGTATGAAGGTAGGAATGAAGGTTTATATGTCTGAAATAATTTAAGTAGATATGTTAGAATATAGGTAAGTAAGAAGGTTAGTTGATAAGTTGGAAAGTAGGTAGGTAGGAAGGTAGGTGTAGGTAGGAAGGAGGGTTTTATATAGGTGTGAAGTTAAGGTTATTTAGTTAGTATAGGTAGTTATGCTAAATAAGAATATAACTATTTAGATNTTTTATATAGGTGTGAAGTTAAGGTTATTTAGTTAGTATAGGTAGTTATGCTAAATAAGAATATAACTATTTAGATATGAAGTTAAGTTCGGTATTAAATTAAGGTTGATATTTAAGTTAGGAATTTAGTTAATTAATGTAGATAAGTACGAAAGTAAGTAAGAAGGGTGGAAGGTATGTAAGTAGGTATATAGAAAGATAGGTATTAGGTTTATAAATAGGTATGTAAGTAGGTAGGTGGATATAAACGTTTGCAGATATGTTAATACATAGTTAGGTATGTAGGTAGATGGGAATTTGGGTATGTAGGTAAGTAGGAGGCAAGGTATATAGGTGGGTAGAAGAGTAGGTTTGTGGGTATAAGGGTAGGTGGGTGGTTATGTTTGTATGTGGGTAAGAAGATTCTTATTTTACATAGATGAGAAATAAGGTTGGTAGGTAGCTTGGTGGGTGGGTAGGTAGGTTTTTAATGTATTAAGGAAGGTTGGCAGTTAGGTATGTATATATTTAGTAAAGTAGGGGAAGTTATTTAGGTTGATAGGTAGGATGGAAGTTAGGTAGGTGGAGATGAAGGAAGGTAGGTAGTATGGTTAGTGGGAATTATGTAGATAGGTTTGTAGGTAGGAAAGAAGGTAGGTAGGGATGTAAGTAGGTTCGTAGTTTTAAAATGAAGGTAGGTAGTTAAGGTGGTTCATTATGGTAAATAGGTAGAGTATATAGTTTAGGTTCGATTTTAGGTATGAAGGGACAAATGTAGGTAGGTAGAAAGAACGGTAGATAGGTGGGTATAAGTGGAATAAGGCTGGAATAAGTGTGAATTTTGGGTGGTTTGGTATGTAGGTATGTTGGATGGTTGGTTAAAATGTGGAATGTAGAAAGTTCGAAAGAGTCGTATGTATGAAGTTAAGGTAGGTAGTTAAGATAGGTATATAAGGTTGGTAGAAAGGAAGGTTGTTTGCTAGGTAGGTAGGTAGCTATGTTGGAATGGTATTTATGAAAATAGGTACATAGGAATGTATATAGCTAGATAGGTAGGAAAAGAGTCATGTATTTGGAAAGGAAGATAGGTTGGTAGGTAGGTATTTAGGAAGTTAGGTAGGTATGTAGGTAGGTTGGTAAACAGGTAGGTTGATAGTTATTATGGTAGTTATGTTGGGAGATGGGTAGGTAGATACATAGGTTTATAGTAATGTAGAAAGTTAGAGAGGGCGGTATAAAGTTAGAGAAGGTATAAATGTAAGTAGTTAAGGTAGATAGTTAACAAAATTTGTTGTGGAAGGCAGTGAATGTAGGTAGGTAATTATGTTAGGTATCTCGGTAGCTACATAGGTTTTTTAGGTATGAAATTAGATTGCTAGGCAGAAATTTAGGTATGTTTGTATATAATGAGTTAGGCAGGTACGAAATTAAGAAGGTAGAAAGTTATGTATGAAAGTAAGGCATTTATATAAGGTTGATAGTTATATTAGGTGGTTACTTAATGATTTCAAATTGTATAGTTGAGGCCTGTAGGTATGTAGGAACGAAGGTAGGAAAGTAGATAGTTAGATAGGTGTGTTGGTATGTTTTATTGTAGGTGACCAGTGGGTGTATAAGTAGGTAAATTGTCGGTAGTAATGCTAGTTCAAGGGTAGGAAGTTTGCTAGGATGGAAATTAGGTAGTTAAGAATGTATGTATTTTGATAGGAATGCAGGTATTTAGGGTTTATGAAGGAGGTTAGGTAAATAGTTAGGTATTTAAGTAGGTAGATAGTTACTTTAGTAGGCTTATAGGTAGATAGGTAAGTAGGTAGTGATTGGGAGAGTGGGAGGTAGATGGGTAGGTGGATTATTGGGTGGGAAAGTATATAGGTAGCTATTTTGGGTAGGTAGGACTGTATGCATGTAGCTGGTTGGGTAGGTAGGAGGAATGGTAGGTATATTAGTATACACATTGTTATCTATTTTGTAAGATTTATAAGCAAGTAGGTGTGTGTGTGTGTGTGTGTGTGTAATTAAGGTTGGCTGTTAGATAGGTAGAATATTAAATGGTCGCGAAGATAAAAATATATAGGTATAAATATATATATGTAGGTATGAAAATATTTAGGCAGGTATGTTGGATAGGTAGTATTAAGGTATGAATGCAAATAATTAGGTAGGAAAGTGGGTAGAAATGTAAGTAGATGATTAGGTAAGTAGATAGGTATTTGGCTAGTTGAGTTTTGAAGTTTATGATAGGTATAAATATATGGTATAAGTTAATATAGTTAGTTAAAGTACCTTTTTAGGGCAGGTTGTTAATGTAGCGATTTAATTTAGTTTTGTAGTTAGGTAGGAAATTTAGAAGGTAGTAAATGTTTGTAGTTCTTTAGGTAGGTATGAAGTTAGGTATTAAGTTAAAGTAGGTTGGAAGTTATAGTGGGAAGTTAGGAATGGTAAGTAAAGCAGTTAACTTTGGAAGATAAGGGAGGTAGGTAGGAAGTTAGGTAAGCAGGTAGTAGGGTATGTAGCCAGGAAAATAAGAATTTAGGTGTCTGATAAGGAGGGTAGAATGGAAGGTTGTTAGGAACGTATGTCGTGAGATAGGTAGCTACATTCTGAGGTAGTTAAGGGGATAAATTGTTAGGTATGTAGGTATATAGATAGGTAAGAAGGATGGTATATAGGTATGAAGGTAGGAATGTAAATATTTAGTTATGTAGGAAGGTAGATATTTAGGAAAATATACAGGTAAGTAAGTATGTGGGAAGGTAGGCAGGAAGGAAACTAAAGATTTAGGTATGATGTTACATAGGTACTATGGTGTGTAGGATGGTATATATGTAAGTGGTTTTGTCTGTAAGTAGGTCAGTAGATATGTAGGTAGCTAGGAATTTATGTATCGACATAGGAAGGTTGTTAGCAATGTATTGATATAGGTATTTAGGTAGGGATTTGGGTAGATATGTGTAGGTTGGTATGTATGAATGGTGACTGGGTTGTTAGGTAGTTTGGTTGGAAGGTATGTTGGTAGTTAGGTATGTGGGTGTGATGGTATTCAGTTAACATTGGAAGTTAAGTTATGTAGTTAAAGTAATTAGTAAATGTAGGTAGTTTAGGTAAGAAATTAGATTAATTGTTTTGAAAGTTATGTAAGTAATTAGTAGGTGAGTACTTATATAGGCACATAGGTAGATATACAGGTTGATTCTAAAATCATGGGACAAACATTGAGGGATGGTAGTGCTCACTAAAACAAACAATTATTGTATAGGAATATATGGGCGGGAGTGATGCGTTGAGGCACAAACACACACATAACGCATGAAATGTCTCTCATTGTTTATTTATAACATCGCCTCTAAATGCCTTTTGTACATCAATGTTTATAATAATTGCTCAAAATTGCTACCACCGACAGTAATGAAAGCTTGGTAGCATCGGTGGAGTGATTGGCGAACAGATTCAAATACGACGGGTATTTCACGCACATGTGCAGCCGCACATAATAGTCGAGCGACGAGGTCTTCAATGGAATCTATTTAAGTCTCGCAAATGAGGGCTTTCAAATGCCCCTATAGGAAAACTTCTAGACTCGATAAATCTGGCGATCGTGGTGGCCATCGGACTTGCCGTCTACGCCCAATAATCCAATGCGTCACTTGCTTCCATATATTCCTATACAATAATTGTTTGTTTTAGTGAGATCTACCACCCCTCAATGTTTGTCCCATGATTTTAGAATCATCCTGTACAAGTAGACATATAAGTAGAAATACAGAAAGGAAGGAGGTATGAAGTTTGGTAGGAGAGTAGCTAGATAGGAAGGTAGGTACGTGGGTAGAAAGGAAGGTGTGAAGTTTGGTAGAAATTGAGATATGTTAGGTAGTTAAGGTAGGTAGTTATGGTATGTAAGTAGGTATGAAGCTAAGTTAAGTATGAAATTAGGGTTAATAGTTAAGATAGTTAAGTTAGGTAGGTAGTTTAGGTAAGCTGCAACTAGGTAAGAAAGTAGGTAGATAGGGTGCAGGGTTTGTAAACAGGTATGTGTATAGGGAAATAGTTAGTTGCGAAGATAAATTGTTAGGTAAGTAGGACTTTAAGTAGGCAGATAAGAAGTTTGACACATAGGAGCATTGACAGGTAGGGAGATAGGTGTGTAGGTGGCTGGATATATAAGTAGATTAAGTAGATAGGTTTGAACGGTATGTAGGTGTGTTAATCAGTAGGTGAATAATTAGTTACATAGATCTGTTGTGAGTTAGGTAGATGGCTATGTGGAAAAGTAGGTCGGTAGGTATGTATAGAAGAATGTAGGTAGGCACGTTTATGTTTAGTTATTTTGTTAGGTACGAAGACAGGCAAATATGTAGTTTGTTAAATTTGGTGGTTTTTAGGTAGTTTGATCGGTAGATATGTTAGTAAGTAGGTAGTCAATGATGAAGGAAGGTAGTTATGTTCGTAGGAAGTTTGGTAGGTAGTATGTATGGTGGAAAAAAAGTTGGTAGTTTAGTAGATAGAAATTAATGTAGGTAAGAGGTTAAGTAGTTTAAAAGTATTAAATGAAGGTAGATATGGTAGGTAATAATGTTAGATATGTAGCATAGGTAGTTTTGGGAAGAGGATAGGTATGTAGGGACAAATGTACATAGGTAGAAACATAGCAAGGTTGATAATTAGGTGGGTGGGTTGGTTTGAGTGTCAATGGTGGTTGAGGTGGGTAGGTAGTTTGAAATGTAGAAAGGTAGAAAGCTAAGTAGGTTGGTAGGTATAAAGTTAAGGTAGGCATATTGTTAGCATAGGTTGTTAAGATAGTTAATTGTGGTAGGTATGTAGAAAAAAATAGATCGCTTAGAGACTTAGGTATATATGAAAGAAAGTAGGTATATATGTATATATAATGATATGCAAGTAGGAAAAAAGGTTGTTAGTGTTTAGGTATGTAAGTAGTTTGTTAGGTATGTATGTTAGTTAGATAGTTTGGTTTGGCAAATAGTAAAGTATGTAGGAAGGTAAGTAGGAAGGTATTTCTTAGGGAAGAAATGTAGGTAGGTGGGTAATAAATTAGGTGGAAACGTAATTAAGAAGTTAAGGTAGGTATTTGTACTTAATTGCGGTAGGTAGTTATTGGAGGTATTTATGGTAAGTATGTAGGTAGTTAAAGAATGTATATAAATAGCTAGTTATGTAAGAAGTTAAGATAGGTATGAAAGTAAGGTTGGTAGTTTATATAGGTAGTGTATTACTTATGTTGCTTGGGAGTTAGTTAGGAAAGTATGCATGTAGGGTGGAAGGTACGTAAGTTGGTAGGTAGATTGGAGGACATGTAAGTAGGTAGGTAAATTGAAAGGTTGGCAGGTACATAGGTAGGCAAGTAGGATGGTAGGTATGTAGGTGGCTAGGTTGACAGGTATTTATTATGGTAGGTTTGTATGTGGGTAGGTAGGTCCATGGGTAATTATGTATATGGGTAGGTAGTTATGAAGTTACAAATATTGGTGTTAATTTAGGTTTGTGTAGGTCAGTCAGAATTTAGGAAGGTAGGATAATACATATTTAGTTTTTTGTTAGCGAGGAAGAATGCAAATAGATAGTTAGGTAAGTAAGTAGGGAATAGCTAGGAAGGTTGTCATGTAGGTTTGTAGGTATGAAGGATGAATGCAGATATGTAGGTAGATTAGGTTGTATGGTGGGGATTAAGTATTTATGTTGATAGGTAGGTAGGAATGAAGGTACGTGGGAATGAAGGTAGGTAGGAATGAAGGTACGTGGGAATGAAGGTAGGTAGGAATGTAGGTAGGTAGATATGAAGGTAGATAGGTGTGAAGTTAAGGTTGGTATATTGGGTGGGTAATTGTGGTAGATAAGTGGGTAGGTAGGTAAGTTGAAAGAAAGGTAGGTGTGTAGCTACAAAGGTTGGAAAGGGGATTGATAGGTGGGTAGGTAGGCTTGTGGATTGGTATGAGTTTGTTAGGTATGTGATTTGGTTGGTAGATTGGTTAAAATGTATGAATGTAGACAGTTAACATGGTTGGTAGGTATGAAGTTAAGGAAGTTATGTTTTTAAGGTGAGTATTTATGATAAATATTTAAGGTAGGTAGGAAGTTAGGTAATGTGGAAGTTGGTATGTTGCTAGTTAGGTAGGAATATAGTTAGTTGCGATTTAGGTACAGTAGGTAGGTAGTGAGATAAGTATGGTAGGTAGGAAGGTAGTTAAGTAAGAAGGTAGGTAAGTAGTAGGGGCGGGACGATAGGTATGTATTTTTGAAGGTATGAAGGATGGTATATAGGTAAGTACATAGAAAGTTAGCTAGGAAGATAAATATGTAGTTATGTAGGTAGGTTGGTACACAGGTAGGTATGTTTTGCGGTAGGTATGAAGGAAGGTATTTGGTTAGATAGATACATTTGTTGGTAGAAAGTTTTAACATTAGGGAGGTAGGTATGAAGTAAAGGATGGTATTAAAGTAAGGTAGTTAAGTTAAATAGTAAACAGAGTTAATTAAGAATGGTAGTATAGGTTTATAGGTGGTAAAGGTAATAAGGTAGGTGTACAATTTGGTTAGGTAGGAACTCTAGTAGCTAAGAAAGAAGGTAATTTCTTATGTAGGTAGATTTATAGGTAGGAAGGCAGGTAGAGGGTGAGAAGGTAGACATTTAATTAAGTTATGGTAGGTATGTAAGGCAGGTAGTTATGGTAGGTAGTTATAGTATGAAGTAAAGTTAGGTAGTGTAAGTATGAAGGAACTATGGTACGAAGGTATTTAGGTAGGTGGGTTTGCAGCTAGGTGTTTGGGTGGGTGGGTGACCATTGGGTGGTTAATTGGGTGAATTTGTGGGTAAGTAGATACGAATTTCGAAGGGTCGGAAATTAGGTGTAATAATGTAGTAAGTTGTAAGTAATATGTTGGTTATCTAGGCGGGTTAGTAGATAGACAGGTACACATGTAGGTAGGCATATAGGTAAGGATGAAGGTAGGTGAGAAGGTTAATAGTTAGCCAGGTGAATTGTAGGATGATGGTTTCTATGTAGGTAGGTATTTATTTATTTATTATGTATGTATGCAGTTATGCAGATAGGTAGTTATGTATGCAGGTGGGTGTGTAGGTAGGTGGACAGGTCGGTGGGTTGGCAGGCAGGTGGGTGGTTGGGTGAGATGATGTATGGTGATGGGGTAGGTGGGTGGTAGTTGTGAGGAGCATGGGTTGGTATAACTGTAGGTAGGTAGTAATAAATGTGTGAAAATAGTTGGGTATGTATGTAGGTAGGATGAAATGTAGGTGGGTAGGAGTGTACGTGGGAAGGAATGTAGGTGGGTAGGAATTTAGGTGTGTAGGTGGGTAGGAATGTAGGTGTGTAGGTGGGTAGAAATGTAGGTGGGTAGGAATTTAGGTGTGTAGGAATGTAGGTGGGTAGGAATGTAGGTGGGTAGGAATGTAGCTGGGTAGAAACGTAGGTGGGTAGGAAGGTAGGTGGGTAGTAATGTAGGTGGTTAGGAATATAGGTAGAAAACTAAGTAGGTGGGTAGGTAAAGTTTTGGAATTGGGATTGATTGGTAAGGTAAGTAGTTACAGTAGATAATTAAGGTAGTTAGATACAGTAGATAGTTAGGGTAGTTAGTCTCAGTAGATAGTTAAGGTAGTTAGTCACAGTAGATAGTTAAGGTAGTTAGTTACAGTAGGTTGTTATATAATATATTTACAGTGGGTATTATTATGTAGGAATTTAGGTATGTAAGTAGTTAGGTAGGTATGAATTTAGACATGTAGAAATGTCTGTAGGTAAGAAGTTGTGTAGGTGTGTTGAATTGGTAGGTTGTTGGATATATAGGTAGTTAGGAGTGAAGTTAAGGTACATGTGAAGTTGAGGTAGGTATCAAGTTAAGTTGGGTAGTTAATATAGTTAAGGTAGGTAGGTTTGTAGTTAAGGTTGCTAGGAATGTAAGTATGTAGGTAGCTATTTTAGTTAGTATGAAAGCTAAATATGTAAGTAAGTATGTTAGTAGAAATGTAGGAAGGAAGGTGTGTATGAAGGTAGGTATGTAAGTTGTTACATAGGTAGGTGGAAATTTTGTAGACTAGTTAGGTAAGTAGGTTGGTGTGTGGGTAGGAGTTTAGGTAGGAATTGAGGAGGTTGTTGTGTAGACAGGCAGTTAGGTAGGAAGGTAGGTATTTATATAAGTAGTAAATTAGGTATGAAGATATATATGTGGTTATTTAGGTAGGTATGTAGGTTGGTTATTATGCAGGTGCAAATATATGGCAGGTGGATTTGTAGGTTTGTATGTAAGTGAGTTGGTAGCTGGATTAGTTTAAGTGGGCATGTGGGTAAGTAAATAGGTGGGTGGGTATGTTTGTAGGTTTGTAGTTTGCTATATAGATAGGTAGATCGTTAGGTATGTGGATGGATTGTTAAATAGCTTTTCGTAGGTTGGATGGACGGTGTTTATGTCGGTATTTTGGTAGGCATGTATATGTAGGTTTAGTTAACAAGGTATCAGATATGTAGGTCGGTATAAAAAGAAGAGTTATAGGTAGATTGTTAGGTTTTTTAGGTATATATGTAGAATGGTAAGTAAGAATTTAGGTAGCTAGGCAGGAAATTGAGTAGATATGAAGTTATTTATGTAGGTATAGATAGGTGTAGGTTTTAGGCGTATTTAATTATGCAGGTATTTGTAAGAAGCAATAATTAGATAAGTAGTTAAACATTTAGGAATAGGTAGGCATTTATATAGGCATAGGTGTGTAGATATAGAGAGGTAGATAGAAACATGTAGTTTGATAGTTATGGATGTAGGTATAATGGTATAGGCAGGTATGGAAGTAGGTTTGTAGATATTAAGGTAGTTGGATAGGAAGTTAGGTAGGTAGTTATATAAAGGTATTTATGCCATTGCATCTATGTATATTAAGTAATGTATAGTTTAGGTATTTATAAGTTGGTGGGAATAAATGATTTTACTTAAAGATATGTATGTTTGTATGGGTAGGTATTGTAAGGTAGGAATAGGAAATGTAGGTATTCGTAGGTATTTTTATGAAGATAGATACAGGTAGGTTGTTATGTAGGTATGTATGTGCATATATAGTTAATTTGTTATGTAGTTTTGGTATTTTGGTAAGTAGTTAGGTAGAAATAGGTAGATTGGTAAAGTTGTGTAGGCATAAGAATGAAAATTGATATAGGCAGTTAGGTATAGGTAGTTAAGTATTTGTTGGTATTTCGTTATACATTGATTTGTATTGGGAGGTAGGTAGTTTAGTTAGTATGTAGGAAGGTATGTAGACTGGGATGTAGGAAGTAAGGTAGGTAAGGATCTATGTTGATAGGTGTGTATATAAGTAAGTGATTCATGAAGGTAGTAATGTAAGTATTTCATGAGCTAAGTAAGTAGGTATGTAGGTCATTATATAGGTCGGTTGTTAGATAGATAGGTATATATTAGAAAGCAGGTAGGCTGGTAGTTATAGATAGGTAGGTAGAGGTAGATGAGTATATGATGGTTGGTATATGTATATAAGGAGATATAGCATGGTGTATGTAGGTAGCTATTGGTAGTTAGATATAGACATGTAGTTATGGGTAGGTAGGAATTATTTTATAGATATAAATTGGGTTGTCAGGAATGTGTATCTAGGTAAATATTTATATAGGTAGGTGAAAGTTGGTAGACATATGAAGGTATGTATTTATATGTAGATAAATTTAAGTAGTTACATATATATAGGTAAGTATGGATAGGTAGGTATATGTAGTTGATATATATAGATGGTTAGTTTGGTCTTATAAATTAAATATAAATTGATAAATACAAATTGGTAAATGTATGCTAGGTGGGTAGAGGAAGGAATGTGTAGGTGGAGAAAGGAATTTAGGTCTCTATGTAAGTAGTTTTGTATGGTGTGTGAAGGCAGGCAGTTATAGGTAGATAGCCGAGTATGTTATTCATTCAATATATAGGTATGTAGGTATATAGGTTTTTAGGTAGGTAGAAATTTAGGTAGACAGGTAGGTATATGTAGGTAAATATATACTTAGGGAAATGTTGGTATAGGTTATTAGGTATATGTAGGTGGGGAGTCACAGATAGATATAAGTAGGTTAGTTAGTTAAGTAGGTGGGTATGTTTAAATGTAAGAGGGAATGTAGGTATGTAAGTACAAAGGTAGGTATATATAGATATATAATTTAGGTAGGAAAACAATTAGGTATATGTGTAGGTCATTAGGAAGGTTGATCATTAGTTGGGTAGGTATGAAGGTAGGTTAGGTAGGTAGATATGCAGTTATAAGAAGATAGGTATATATATTTATGTAACTAAAGTTCTGTGGTAAGTTGTAGGTAGAAAGGTTGACAGAGATAGGAATGAAGATAAAGAAAGTTAGGCATAGGTAAATTAATAGGTGAGAAGGTACAGAGAATTAGATATATGTTTGTGGTTTTGTAGCTTGACAGGTTGGTAGGTTGGTAGAAGGTAGCTTCGCTAGGTTTGTATTTAGTTAGATTGGTAGGTTGTTATAATATGAAGTTAGGTTGGTAGGCAAGTACGTATGTAATTAGTAGGTAAGAAGATAAGTAGGAGTGTAGGCATAAGTATGTATGGTTAAGTGGGTAGATATGTAGGTGAAAGAAGTTAGGTATAGATAGGTACAGGTATGTGGATTGTTCTGTATATATAGACATAGACAGTCGGGTATAGGTACATATAGGTATGTAGATTGTATTACATATAAATATATATAGGCAGTTAGAAAGGCAGTTAGGTAGGTAGCTTAGTACATGTGGTCAGTAGGTATATGTAGGTAAGAAGATTTAGATGTGTATATGTATTTGTAAGTTTATGTATGTAAGCTAGTCTAGTTAGTTAGATACATATAAAGGTAGTTAAGTGATAGTATATATGAATGCATATCATTATAGGCAGGAAGGTAGTGTGTAGATAGGAATGTAGGTAGTTATAGTATTGTAGGTGTTGAAAGTGTAAGTAAGTATGATGGTAGTTTGGCAGGTATAGGTAGCAAGGTATTTAATTATGTAGGTAGTTAGGATGTGAGGTTGGTAGATACATAGATAGATAGTAAAATAGGTGGGAATGTATGTTGAAAGGTAAGAAGGTAACTGTGTATTTACATAGGAATATAGGTTAGTAGTAAATGAGATGGGCTGTAAGATAGGTAGCCAGGTAAATAGGAATATATATAACAATGTAGGTAATGAGGTAATTTGGTATATAGGTAGGCATACGTAGGTTTAGTCAGTCAGTTATCTAGGCAGTTGATGCATAGGTATGTTGGAAGGTAGTTAGCCAGTTAGGTATTTTTGTAAGTTGGTATAAGTAGGTTTGTATATGATGGTAGGAATATTTAGTAATTTAGCATAATAGGTATGTATGTAGCTAAATAGGTAAGTAGTTGCATAAATATGTAGCTATAAATGTTATTAGGAAGGTAGGTAGGTTCATAGGCAGGTAGATAATTTGGTAATTAGAAAGGAAGGTTGTTTGGTAAGAAAATTAGTTAGGTAATATTGTTGGTAGTTATTTAGGTAAACAGATAGTGGGTTAGTAATATGGGTAGGTAGATATATATATATATATATGGGGAGTTAGAACAAGAAAGATAGGAATAGGTTGGTATAGGAAGATAGGTAAAGGTTAATATATTTAGATAGATATAGTTATATATGTTGTTATATGAATGTAGTTATTGTTAGGTAGGTAAGTATATGCAGTAAGGTAGGTAAGTATATGCAGTTATGTAGTGAGGTATGTAATTGCAAACATATGTAGTTATGGATAGTTTTAGGTAGTTAGTTACAAGTTGGTATGTATGGGTAGGAGATATATAAGTAGGTATTTAAAGGTAAAAATAGGAATACAAGAACATGCAGATATATAGGTATTTAGGTAGGTAGTTATGTAGGTGGGTAGTTAGATAGGTAATTACTTAGGTATATAGATATTTTTGGAATGTATGTAAGTGGGAATTTGGTACGCACTAAGGAAGGTAGGAAGTTCGGTAGGTAGGGATGTAGGTATGTAGGTAAGAAAAGTTTGTAAGTCAGACTGTAGGTATGTATGTATTTAGGTAGCTATTTTGGTTGGGAGGTATAGATAGGTGGCAAGGTAGGTATAGGAAGACAGGCGTAGGTAAGTATAGATAGGTAGATAGTTACAGTTATGAGTGTAGTTATAGGAAGTTATACATATGTAAGCAGTCAGGTTACTATTATTAGGAAGGAGGGTATGAATTTAGTCAGATGTAGGAAGGTATAGGTAGTTAGTTATAGGTATGTAGTTCAGCATACCTAGGTAAGTATAAGTAGGTTATTCAGGTAGTATGTTGGTAGGTATATATGAGGGTAGGTTGGAATATGTAATGAGGTCTAGGTAATTAGATTTATAAAATTGGTATAAATGTAGGTAGGTATACCTATGTGGCTATAGGTAGTTATAAGTAGGTAGGAAATTTGGTTACTACGTTTGTAGTTAGGTGGGTAATTAAGAAGACATGTAGGTTTGTAGATTGTAAGGTAGGTATATGTAGATGTAGGTATTAAGTTAGGTAATAATCTAGGTAGTTTGATAAGTAGTTATATATAGGTAGGTACAGGTAGGTATGTAGGTAATTAGTTAGGCAGGAATGTAGAAAAGTTATGAATCAAGTTAGGAAGGTAAGATGTAGGAATTCAAGTAGGCAATTAGTTAGATAGACAAAAAAGTTAGTAATTTATATTTAGGTATATGTATCTTTTAAATAGGTAGATTGGTAGGTATTTTAGGTAGCTATAGGTATGTATAGGTATATAGTGAGACACCTTTTGATATAGTTATGTAGGTCGGAAGTTAAAAATTGCAGGATGCAGGAATTTAGTTTGTAAGGTAGCTACATAGGTATGTGTAGATATGTACATATATAAATAAATGTATGTGTACATTGATATATGAGTAAATTATGTTATCGGAAGGTAAGAATATGTAGGTATTAGAGGGTAGATATTTGTAGGTGTAGGTATATGTTTATATATATTTAGGTAAATAAAGATGGTTATTTATATAAATAGGAATATATGCAGGTAGGGGGTATATGTAGGTATATAAATCAGTAAATGTAGTAGATAAGTGTCAGTAGTTAGGTTAGTAGGAAGGCATTTATGTGGATTGTTACGTCGGTTGGTAGAAAGTTATGCACAGAGGAATAAATAATTATTTATAGGTAGGTAGGTTATGGAGGTAGTAATGTAGATTAGAATGTAGGTTGGAAGGTAGGAACAAAGTGAGAGAGTTTTTACATTGGAAGATATGTAATAAGGTATTTTGGAAGGTAGGAAGTAAATTAAGTAACTAGGTAGCTGGTAAGGTAAATATGCAGGAACTGAGGTAGCAAGTTAGGTATGCATTACTGTAGGACGGTAGATAGATAGGAAGTTATAGGTAAGTACATGTATGTAGTTATATGAAGGTATGATAGGTATTGTTAGGTTCATAAAGTTTGGTTCGTAGATATAGTTAGGTACATAAAGACATAGGTAGGTCGGTAGGTAAGTGTGTATGTAGAGGAATAGTTATTTTGGAAGCAATTTTTGTAGGTTTGTAGATATAGGTAGTTGTAGGTTTGTAGATATAGTTAGTAATAGGTACGTAGGTATGAGTAGCTAGTTATAGCTAGCTAAGAAGTTAAATATAGTTAGGAGTAGGAGGTAGGTATATTATGGTAAATGTAGTTATTAGTGGGTAGATATAGGTAGGTAGACAGGTATGTAGGTAGGTTTAGCTAGGTAGGTATTGAAGTATGTGGTAAGATTGATAGGTAGTTAGATAGATAGTTTGGTAGGTAAAGGAAGTTAGGTATGTAGTGATGTGTAGTAAGTTAAATAATTAGGTTGGTATTAAGTTAGATAATAGTAAGTATGTATATGAAGTAAGATATACATAGGTATATATAGTTAGCTGTAAGTTTGGGAGGGAAGTATAATTGAAATATTATACAGTTAGATAAATGTATAAGGGTGTATGTAGATTGCTAATGATGTAATATAGTTTAAGTATGGTTATATATTTAGTTAGGTGCACATATATATTTTGGTTGGTATATAAAGGTATGTAGGTAGAGGTAAGTATAGGTAAGTATAGTAAATTGAGGTAAAGGTAGGTACAGGAAAGGTAGGTATATGAAGGCATTGATTGAAAGATATATAGGTAGGAAATCAGGACAGTAAGTATATTGGTAGTTGATTAGGTATATTTGGTAGGTATGTTGGAAGAGGGGTAGTAAAATATGTTAGTAAATAGTAATGTTGAATGTTAGGGAGGGAGGTTGATGTAAGTGAAGGTAATAAATGTAAATAATTAAGGTAGATAACAAACAATGTTAGTTGAGGAAGGTTGTGAATGTAGGTAGTTAAGTAAGGTAGCTAAGATGGTGGATAGGTTTGTTAGGTAGAAAATTAGATAGCTAGGAAGAAATGTAAGTATGTATGTAGGTAGAAAGTTAGGCAGGTGCGAAATTAAGAATGTTGTTATATATGAAGTTAAGGAGGTATATAAGGTAGATTTTTATAGTAGGTAGTTACAGCAGGAAAAAGGTAATATAGCTAAGGTCTGTAGGTATGCACAAGTTAAGGTAGGAAGTTATATAGTAAAATATATGTGTTGGTAGGTGTGTTGGTAGTTTGGTGGATGGGTGGCCAGTGGGTGTTTAAGTAGGTTAACTTCGTTAGGTAGGAGAGTACATAGGTAGGAAGTTCGCTAGGTAGGAAATATGGTTGGTAATAATGTATTTAGGTTGATAGATAGGCAGTAGTTCAGGAATGTAGGTATGTAGGTTTTGCAGAAAGGAGGTTTGGTAAATAGTTAGGTAGGAAAGTATTTAGTTTGGAAGTAGTGATAATGCTAAGTAGGGATGAGCATTATGTAGGAAGATGGTTTAGAAAGTTAAGTAGGAATGTAGGTAGGAAAATATGCATGTATTTGCGAAGGTATGTAGGTTTGTAAATAGTTAGGTACATGGGAAGGTAAAGAGAAAGATAAATAGGTATGTAGGTAGGTTGGTACACAGGTAGGTTTTAGGGTATGTATGTAGGAATGTGAATAAGGTAGGTAGCCATGTAGGTAGGTAAGTATTAAGTTAGTCAGGTGAATTGGGGAGTGGGGATATATGGGGAGTTGGATTGGTGGGTGGGTGTGTATATATTTGAGTAAGAAAAATAATGGCAGTTGGGTGGATAAACAGATAGGTAATTTGTTAGGTAGGTAGAAAGATAGGTACAAATATAGGTACAAATAAAGTAATTTTGTTAAGTATGTAGGCAAGCAGGTTGAGGTAGCTTCGTAGGTAGGAATATATTTAATTAGTTGCGACGATATATAGGTAGGTATGTAGGTTAGTTTAGTATTAATGAATGTAGATCTGAATATTAATAGGAAGGTTCATAAATATGTATTTATATAGGTAGGAAGTTTGGTATGTAAGTATCTAGTTAGGTATGTAGGTACATAGTTTGGATGGCATGTATTTAAATTTGTAGGAATGTAAGTAGAAAGGTATGTATTTAGAGAGAAAAGTAGGCAGGTGTGTAGGTAAGAAGGTAGTTTGGTGAATAGTAATGTTAGATTGTTAACGTTGTTAAGAAATTAGTTATGTAAATAGTTGGAAAGTTAAGGAAGGTGATTAAGGTAAGTTGTAAGGTAGATAGTTATGTAGTTAGGTATGCAATTAACGGTAGGTTTGAAGATAAATAAGTTATTTATAAGGTAGTTAAGGTATTTTACATAGGCAGTTGAGGTAGGTAGAAAGTTAGGCTGGGCAGTTTAAAAAGTGTCATTAGTTAGGAATATGGTAGGTATGCAGGTAGATAAATGTAGGTAGGTATATGGAAGGTAGGCAGGAATGTAGTTAGTTAGGTAATTTATTAAGTAGTTAGGTATGTATTTAGGTAGGAAGTTCGGTGGATAGTTAGGTGCGTAAGATGGCAGGTTGGTTGGTGTGTCGGTATTTATGTAGGAATTTAGGTAGCTGGTAGATAAGCAGATAGTAAGATAAATAGTTAGGGATGTACTTCCATAGATATGTAGGATGGTTGGTATGCAGGCAGGTATGTAGGTTGTACGGTAGGTATTTAAGTAATCAGGTAGGCAGGAAGGTAGGTAGTTATGAAGACAAACAGGTAAATAAGATTGTAGGAATTTAGTAAGGAACAAAAATTTATCTGTAGTTATATAATTGGGTAGGTACTTAGGTTTTTAGGAAGGTTAGTATGTAGGTAGTTTTATGCAGACCAGTAGGTGTGTAGGTAGTCAGAAATTCATATATGTAATTTGTTTAGTAGTTAGGTAGGTGTGTAGGTAGGTATTTATGTAGGAAGGAAAGTTGGTATGATGATATGTAAGTGTGTGGAGAGGTAGATCGTAAGGGTGGAATGAAATTTTGTTTGTTCGAATTAAGATAGGTAGTTAAATTTTGCTGTTAAGATAGTTAGTTAAGGTAAGTAGGAAGTTAAGGTAGGAAGTAATGTAAGGTAGGTGAGTGGATGATGTAGGTAGGTAGGTAGATATGTAGAAATGTAGTATGTTAGGTAGGAAAATATTTAGGAAGGTAGGTAGGTATGAATGTAGGATGGTAGTTAGAAGGATAAGTAAGGTGGTATGTATACAGATTCTAAGGTAGGTAGGAAGGTGGGATTGAAGGTGAGAAATTTTATGTTGGAAGTAATGTAAATAGGTAGGAAGGAAGGTAGTTATGCAAGTATTCAGTTGGGTAGCAAGGTAGCTAGGAAAGTATTAATGTAGGGAAGAATTTATGTATGTTGTTAGT
>NQII01012304.1:0-18548 GCA_002778355.1 Clitarchus hookeri
CGCAGTTCAGGACATCCTTGCAGCTTATCCATCAGGACTCGGTCAAAGACTGGCCAATCAGCCGTACTGTGGACATAGCGCATCTCGTATTCCACATTTCGAGTTGTTCTTATTCCACCACCATGCACTTCAAATATGATGAGTCTGTGCTCACTTGGGCACTTATCCATTACTGTCCATTCTTTAACATAATCATGAGCCTTCGCATTTCCGACAGTTGTACTGCTTGTGGTAAAGGTTTAACTTCTGACAATTTTATCAATACATNCCTGAAAGTCTAAAATTGTAATACGGAAGAGCCTCTTAACCAATTTCCACCACATTTTCTCCATAATATTTTTACATATTGAAAAAATATTTTTATTTATAACCTGACGTATTTGTTTCGTTAAATTTTGTGATTTATATGAAAACTATGTATAGTATTCAAATGCTTATATATAATTTTTTTTGAAGTAATTTTTTTTCATTGCAACACTTTTTTTCAGACTATCGTTTCATATTACAACGAAAAAAGGTTGTACTTATTAAAAATGTAGTACATGTTTTTAGCCTTTTTAACGCCCGTAATCGAAAGCATAAGTAATAAGGGTGAAAAATTATAAAACACACATGTTTTCTAATTTTTATGTTATAAACCACATTCACTTAAATGTATTCCTCAACTAAAAGAATTGGAAAATAAACAGCATACGCCAAAAATTATTTAAAATTTCTACTAAAATGTAGCAAGTAACAAACATAAACGAAGTAGTGTTTGTAAAATAGGCAACAATTTACCTACATTTTCAATATTTTCACCACATCTGGTCCCTGATCTAAGAAGCGGAAATTAACGTTTTACAATTTAAACGATTAAGGACTGTTATTTTCTTGTATTTTACTACCATAAAAGTATTCTCTTTTTAGCTAATGCGTAAAAGGAAATTGCGAGAAAATTAGGGTGGGAAAGCAATACTCCCCGTTCTGCAAATGAAATTAATGCCGAGATTTGAAAAATGCCTGCCTTTGTAACCAACAAGATGAAGGTTTTACTGGTCAAAGAAACGAAGACGGTAGAGAGATTTTTAATCAGTTATTTTATTCTCAAGAGAAAGTCGTTTTAGATTTAAATTTCAAGGAAAAATGAGAAAATAATCATTCGTGATACTGAAATTTCGGAGGGAAAAAAAGTATTCAAATTCCTATGCTGTTAAAAATGCAATGATACCATAAAATTGTTGGTTTTAATTTTTTTATGCACCTCGTTCCATCCTAATGAATAAAATTCGGTTAGCTGCTTCAAGTAATTTTATTTTTGCTTATAATTTTTTCAAAGTATTCAGGTATATTTTGAAGTAGTATGGAAGTAGTTTAAGAATAATGGCACAACTGCCGTAGATGAGGATCAGAAAAAGTATATTTAACAGGCTAAGAGCAGTGTATTTTTAATGAGGTGATGAAATAAGCACACGTTTCCAACCCAATTGTAGTAACTGCAGTTTTCTACTTGCACGACGATTATACTGTATTCAACAAAAGCCAAATAATTTCTTTGCTTTTGATTTGTTACTCCCTTTTTACAGCGGTCTTGTTAAATTTAAATCCGATTGTTCCTCTGTTAATATAATTATACACACTATCCCGATATAATGTAAAGTATGCAACTATGTGTAGTAGTATTTAACCCAGAGATTTGAAGAACAGGCCTTCCTTCACCTATCGGTAATCTTAGCCTTCAAAACGCAAACATTTTAGAAAGAAAACCAATTCTAAAGATTTATATTGCAAGGTATTATGTATACGAGGGCTACCATATGGAATTTCTTAAATGTTTATGGTATTTCGTTATTGTGTGAAAGACCTTTCGAATGTGACGTTGAACTTTAGCTCTCTAGTGCCAGATTCTGCTATACTGTCGGCCCCTTGTCTTTTACCAGAGGTATTCAATTACGAAAGTGACATTGGTGTGTAAATTTTCTCAAGGTTTAAAAAGGAGTCGGGAAACTTCACCGCTTTTTTTACCTGCTGCAGGAATTTTGTGAATATACCAGCAAGATTATATCTGCCCGTTGAAATGAAATTATCCACAATGCGTAAAACCAATTAACATAACATTTACATTAAAAAAATATGCATGCAGTGGCTCTTACATTTGGTTGTTATTGTCTTCGGTGCAGAGCAAAGTTTACAACTTTATTAATTGCTGCTTCGAAGTCCACCTTTAATATGCTAGGGTTGAAAAAAAGGAGCCAAGCATTAGTTGTTAAGGAATGTACCTGATCAATCTCTTCCGCTTGCTTGGTAGCGGTGGAGATATAACCGGGCACGAATGTTGCCCCGTCAGTGCTGCATACACAACGTGGTACATGTAGCGCCAACAACTTACAGCAAACTGACTCTCACAGCCGAGGGATGTTATGTCAAGTTTCGTCATCCTTCTTCCAAAAGGAGCTTTTATTTCCTTGTGCTTTAACTAAAACGTTTCAGACCTATGCTGTGGCAAGTAAGTTTGTTAAGGACACATACTACTTCAGAAAGAGCTCTGATATCGACATTGAACTTAAGATGTTGATCTGTAACTGACGTCTGTGTGATCATCATACAGATGTTTGTTTTAAAACCATCGGACTTAAAGTTTCTTTTTGTAATCACGATCACGGCCACACAATTCTAAATACTGCGTACACAGGCGAATCATGAAGGGTAACTTCTTAACGCTCAGTAGTGATTTATGTTAGTCGCAAACAAACAAGACTAAAAGTAACTGGTTCTACAAGCTTGCGTTGACATAATTTAAACTTGAATGTTACAAAGGACGTACAATTAAACTGATCTGTCTCCAACAAATATATACATGTGTTTTTGAGCACTTTAAAATCACCTTTGAAAAATATTACTGTCACTACATGCACATATTTTACCGAGTACTATCAGTGGCATGCTATCAGTATAGTTAGTAACGACGTAAAGGAAGTAGTTCCATGCCTTAACTTTAAATTAAAACTGCTAGGTAAACATTTGTAGACACTGAATTAGTTCATTCTGTTTTTATTTTTTTTTATATTCTTATCGACTAAATGTGAGAATTAGGCAATTCGTACATTATTTACTTTTATAATAATTTCACAGTTTCACTAGACCGAAGCGTGAATNAATGTGAGAATTAGGCAATTCGTACATTATTTACTTTTATAATAATTTCACAGTTTCACTAGACCGAAGCGTGAATAAAACTATCAGGCCCATGGCAGTGTTAATTTTGCATAAGAGGGAAAACTACACAACGTGAATACAAATAAATCTACGGTTTCCAAAAGAGATGGGGCCGATGTGGCTTAGCGGTCAGGCTGCTAGCCTCCCACCAATGCAAACCCAGATTTTCTCTTCTGGGAATCGTGCCGGACGATGCCGTAGGTCAACATGTTTTCTCGGGAATTTTCAGTTTCCCCCGCCGTTTTAATCCGGCGCCGCTCCATACTCACTTCAATCACCATCACCGGCTTTCAATACCTCGCTGTTAAGAGCCGCCCAAATCTCTTTAGTCACTCGTTCCAAAAGTAGTCACATTACCGCGCAGAGCCTTTCAAATGTACTATACGTTAGAAAACTTTCCTGGAAAAAAAGAATTATGATATCGTGTTTATGGAAACAAAATATATTCCTTTTATTAAACTATGAATTGATATAACTGGTACTTCATTCGGTTCCCTACATTGAGAAACTGGCTAGNATATATTCCTTTTATTAAACTATGAATTGATATAACTGGTACTTCATTCGGTTCCCTACATTGAGAAACTGGCTAATAAAAAAAACGACCATACAGAACATGTAAAGCTCTAAATTATAAATAAAAAGGCGATTTCAATGTCTTGGATCTCGAAAGAAATCATCAATGCATTTATCGATGTTACAATTATTTTGTAAATAGTTTTTTTAGGAATGCATGAGTGCAAGCCAATGGTCCACATAAGTTGTTTTACTGAAGTTTTATTTTAAGCGACTTTGCTTCAAATTCACGTGCCATCAGTTCGTGTCTCTTCATTTACATGTCGTTGTTCGTTGCAACTCGCAACTGTTGATGGCTTATATTAAAATGTTTAGATCGCCAAACCTTTCCCTAATACTCAAATAGCTACTTAGCACGCTCAATGTTGAATGTGGGATGAAGAGACAAAACCCAAGCACGTGCACATACCATTTGTGAAATAAAAGCAATCCGTTCACTTACTTTCTGGCTGTGAATGTTTCACACATCTTCGAGAATGAAATATATGTAAATTTTCTGGAACGATAAGAGTTTAAATTTCAGTATTTTCCCACTAAATAAAACATGGTTAGGCCCATATATGTGACCTGTGATACTTAAATGTCTACTATTTAATTGCACCACCACTATATGTTTTTATTATTAAAAGTGTAATTCCTTCTAGTAGATGACATATTTTAGTACGTGGAATTTTGAACATATTTTCTTTTATCGCCGTATAGGTTACACATAGAAGTTCAGTAACTAATTCAATGGCATGTCTCTAAAGCAAGTAGTTGAAATATTTGGGGTAACCACCATTACGTAATGGGTGAACTGCAATACATAAATTCAAGGTTATGCCGAGAAAATTCAGTGTCTATATAAGACATATATTATACTTATCAATACTGAAGAACTTCTGATATTAAAATGAAGGATTAATTTCAACGCAATATCTCATAACGTACAGGTAATCACAGTTATATTTCTTATCGAACCAATATTGCATAAAGAAAACTTCAAAGTTTTAAAAGTAAAGTGTTAAACAAATATAACTAAATTTAAGTACTTAAGTCCACATAAATATAATAACCTAGATATTGAGAAAAAAATCTATGTAGTTGGCCATGCCTGGTAAGTCGTGTGAACTGAGACAAATCATAAGCGATGAAGAAGAAACGCCTTATTCAGACATACAGAATAAACATATTGTAAGTTTTCTCTGGGCATTGCCCGGAATGGTGCCGCCCCGAGCAAAATCCCATTGAGAAGTGGCACCTAAAGGGAATCAAACCAGTGCATGGTGACTGAGATGAATGTCTGTTGAATGTCAAATGGAAACCC
The DNA here is from genome assembly GCA_002778355.1 of Clitarchus hookeri. Taxonomy (NCBI): domain Eukaryota; kingdom Metazoa; phylum Arthropoda; class Insecta; order Phasmatodea; family Phasmatidae; genus Clitarchus; species Clitarchus hookeri. Next base: position 5,078 of record NQII01012304.1, read on the forward strand.
TTGAAGGAAAGGCGAAGGGTACTCGAGGGATTATTCTGCAAGGAAATGTTCCGAAGTCAGTGGCCACGGAGGCGGTGAACAGACTAATGGACCAGGATTTCGATTGGGAGCAATTTGAGATGTCCCCTAAAGTGTCGAAATGGCATTAGCAAATCTGGTACTCATTAAGTGGCATAGAAAGGAGTGTGGTTAACTTCTGGATGGCAGAGATATATGATGAAGTGGAGGATGGTGAGATTGTACAAGGATAAGAAGGCAGAAAATATAACCATGAATATATGGACATTATACAGTAGTACGCCAAAGAGAACAAGATATTTCCGGCTCAGAAAGTTTAGACGAAGAAGTAGAGTCACAAATTGACCTATGTATATCAAAAAGGAAGGCTGAAGAATTTTTAAAAGTAGGACAAAAAGGAAAATCCTTAAGGCCTTGCATTGAAAAAATACAGGTATTTGGTAGTGTACACCCTACTGAAAAGGTTGAGGAAATACCTAGGACTAGTAAAGGCTCCGAAGTGCCCAGGTGAAGGAAGCAGCTGTGGTTTATTCAGCCTGAAAATGAGAGTGGGAGTGGCTTATTCGACACAGGTTACTTTGTCCAGAATATTGAAACGAGTGTCAAATGGACACTTAATGAATCTAAAGAATTTATGTCCACTATGCTGGGATTGCTTCTAAGTAAAAACTCTAAAATTAAGAGTACTCAAGCAGATTGGTTGGTACCAAAGGTCAACCAATAAAAGAGCCTGCTGGACAAAGTACTGATTTAAAATGCCGAATTAATTGGCGGGGTGCAACAAATGGAGATCCATGTCGAGGGTACCATCACATAATAATAGGGACAAACTGTGGTAAGAGGAATACCAGGCATTAAGAGCTATTCCCAAACTGCAAAGGCTGAAGAAATAAAACCACAGCCCTCTAGGAAAGTGGTGCTGGTATACCCAGACAAAGAAGGGACTATCAGCATAGAAACCAAGGACAAGATCAAAAATAATCTTGATCCCAAAGCTGAATGATTGCAAATATGCAACATGCGAGACATCAGAAATGGTGGAGTGCTCATTGAGGCTGGCAATGAGAAAACTCTAGAAAAACTCAAAAACTAGACTGTAATAAAATAGTTGGGCCTGAAGATAGAGGCACCAAGAAAAAGAGGCCCCAATATAGTGGTGTAGGGTGTACCTCTTTCAGAGAACATATCCAGTCTGGTGGAAACAATTTACAGACTAATTTTGCAGTCCAGATATGGGATGTCCATGGAATAATTTAAGAGAAATATGGTGGTCACTCACCGGACTGGTCGAAGGGACACTGTCAGAGTCAATGTTGTGTTGGAATGTGACTCAGAAAAAAATAATACCATCATGGCAAAGGAGAGGCTTTATGTCGGCTATGAAAGCTGAGGGGTTAGGAACTATATATTTGTGTCCTATTCCTATAAGTATCAAAAATGAGGACACATAGCAAAGAAATTTACAGAGACAGAGTTCACATGATGAAAGTGCGCTAAAATGTACCATGAGTATGAAAACTGCCCGAAAAAGACAGACAGTAATTATAAGGAGTCATGTGTAACCTGTCTAAAGAAAGATGTTGCACATGAACACAGGTTGGACTCCAGAGACTGTCTGGCATATTAGAAGGCTATATGGGCGAAACTCGCTAGGATCGATTATGGACTGTAATATCATAAGACGTGGGCAATTAAATATGCAAAGGTTGGCGGCAGAGGCTGCTGAGATGAACAGGATTGTGGTGGAGCAGAAGCTGAGCATTGTCTTGTTTCAGGAACCATACATGCCTTTTGACGAGATAACAGGACGTAATAGTACCGTGTACACCAAAGAGGTGAAACCTCAGGATGGAGCATTGAGGACAAACAAGAACATGGATGTGGTGATGATGGCCAGTATCTCAAACACACATTACATATGTGTGCAATAAATCAAGGGAACAACTAAATGCTGGATTATGTCCCACACTTTCAGTTTGGGGATGAAAACACACAAACACATCTGGGTAGATGGGACGTGGTGATCGATGTGTTAACGGAAAAACTGTTTGTCATTGGTGCAGATGTTAATGGGAAGTCCGAGCTCTGGCATTCGCTTAACATAGATGAATCAGGCGAGACAATCAGCCAATTAGTTTTAATAAATTATTTGGATATTGCAAATGTGGAAGGATAACTGCCGACATTTTGTCTCGCAGGCACATGGTACTGAAACGTAAATAGACATTACTGTGGCAAATGGGAAGACCAAAGACTATAAAGCAACTGGAAAGGGCTGGAGGAAAGTGCAAATGATTATAGACTTGTAGTCCATGAAATTGGACATGGAGCAAGACATTTTTATTATGTGCCACAAAAGGACATTACGCTGTTGGGTGAGCTGAGAAGATGTTCTGAGTTGAGGCTGGATGAAGTGGATGTAAAAGATAGCTGCAATAACTCGAATTATCACTGAGACCTGTGAGGAAAATCCCTGGAAAACATGTCAAGGGATTCCAAACATATCGTGGTGGGATATGGAATTGGAGAAAGAGAGGAAGCAAGTGATAAGAGACAGGAGACGAGATCACAGACTTAGGGGTGAGGAGAGAGAATTATTCACGCCAAGAGTATAAGCGAATGAAAGTCGGCTTACTTCAACAGAGTTAAGTCGAAAAAGGTATAGTATTGGGCGGATTACGTTACACAAATGGGTAACGAGGATCCTTTCAGTGTGGGCTACAAGATTGCAGCTAACAAAATGAAGAAGGTAATACCTCCACGAAGCATAAGGGTAAATTGTGAAACTTCCACAGACCTCTTGAGGTCAATGGAAGTTCTGCTGCATGCACTGCTGCCAGATTTTCGGAAATTCCATTTTTGAAAAAAAATAAAACGGTTTGTCATTTTACTGAGAGTTCTGGAAACTTTTTACCAGCATTTGCCCGTCAAACGACGGAATATTGTTTTAACATTGTAGAGTTGTCTCCCTACTTCCTCATAATGTCTCATGAATAACACGAACGACAAGGAACGAGGCAGAAATCATAATAGGAAAGAAAAAAAATCTCGCCTTTAATTTTATATTAAGCCTAACAAGTTTATATTTGAAATTTGGTTTGTGAACTGCGAATAGCCTTGCACCTAGGCGAACCGATTTCGATTCCCGTCCGGGTAACTCCGGTTTTCGCAGGTTAGAATCTTGCCGGAAGATGCCACCGGTCGACGAGTTTTCTCTGGGATCTCCCGTTTCCCCCGTTCCTTCATTCCGGCGCTACTCCATACTCACCTCGTTTCACCCTCATCGGCTCTCAATACCTCGATGTTACGAGCCACCCAAATCACTCCACTCCACTCCACTCTAAGTTTTATAATGAAATTATATCACTAAAATTGGAGGTGGGTTCAAATCAGAACCTATTCGATGTAGCAAAATACACAGACGTGTTTTGCAATCACGCACATGCTGCACAGCCTCACCGCCACCCCTGATGACGTTATCGTAACGGCAACCTCAGTTCCCGAAATAGGATACTACCATGTGTAATAACAATATCGGTTCTGCTGACTTTGTAATTCCAAAACGTCATTTAGTTGGTTTTAACAGAAGTTTTCTTAATTTGATTTGTCATAGTAATTTCCAGCTACTACGCTGGTGTTTTATCACGCTGATATGTGTTACAACGCACAACATGCACCTTCAGAAAATAGAAAATAATTAAATAGCATACATATTATACAACCTCCACAGCCCAGGATAATGGTATAGGCTTGACAAGAATACGTACGAGACAGCCATATGGACAACTGATGGAGTCTGAGAGAGGCCAGATAATAGGGTTACGAGAGGCAGGGTTGACGGCGTCATTTGAGTCTTTATGTGTTGGCAGCATTGGACATGTGAGGGTACTAAAACACGAATACAGGGTCTGGACGGCCCGACAGGCCACCAGAAGGGAGGATAGTTTTAATGTCAATCATAAGTTAATAGAGCCAGCGGCTTCCTTGTCCACCATCCAGTGACATGTGGCAGATTGAGAAAATAAACATATCTGTAACAGGCTCATTTAAAGATCTCTGGCATAAGTAAATCTGAAATCCCAACTACCTTTACGTGTCTACCATTAACACATCATATCTCTACCTTCGTTTAACAGGACAACTTGAAATCCTAAGGGCTTGCGACTCTATTGTCTTCAGCGACGAATCATTACTTTCATTGCGAATGGACGACCACTGTGGCAGAATTTGAAGGCCTTATGAGAGAAATACAATACCTGATTAATTTTACAGTGGCGCAAGTACTTCGCTAATGGCATGACGGTGTGGGGAGCTATCGCATACGATTCGCCATTAAACATGATGCGATAGTAACTGAAAGCATAGCTGAACATAGAAGGCATTCTGATGTCCCATTTCGTACCTTACGTGGCTGAATGCCCAGGAACTAGTTTCCGTCAAGATAACGCTCGCATACATCTCAGGTTTCCAAATAATGTTGAAGCAGCCTTTCAACACTTTTGTTGAAATGTTTCTCCCTTTGAGAAAATCTTCTGTGCGATAGCATACGAATTTTCTTTTTGCGGCCATGCCGAATCATTTTACGCATTTATCCAGGCAAGAGATGGACCGACGAGGTAATGAATATTATTTTATTCTTCACCACCTGTGGGTGAAATATTGTCTATATGCAATAACATTGTTATTAGTTGTTTCTCTTGTCTATACCATCAATGAGTTATATTTTCCTCGTAACTCCAACAATTCCTGCTTGGCGTGCAAAGTTTTGGGCACAATAATCGTGCTTTTTTTTTTTGCGTCTATGAAGTACTGTAGCTTGTGTACTAATGGTAAATCATAATTACAAAAGAAGGTTACAGGAAAATTATTTTGCATAAAATTTGGTTTTATGTTAACAAAATGCAAATTTCGCAATAATTTAATCTACATTATAGCAGAAAAGGGAGTTCCCTACTTTTTTCTGTCCACCGCGTGATAGTATGATACATTTGAAGACACACACTGTGGTCCTTTCTTTATTTGTGTTTGTATAAATCGAGAATAGCGCTTTTTTAAAATGGGCTACAATTTTGCGTGGGAAAAACGGACGCCACCATGTTTATTTGCCTGTGACGTCAGTATACATGTTGGATATTGTTATTATGCCATAGCGGTTAACGTGTGGATTTGGAATATTTATAATATTTCGTTGTTTCGGAGGATTTTAATTTAATTGCTGTGTCATCGAACACCAGCTAGTGTTGTATAGTTGTATTAAGCATAAAGACAACGAAATGTACTACTTACGAATAGTTTAAGTGAAAAAAAAGCGTGAAACGTGCTTAAACGAGTTATGAATCATAAAATACTAGGCAATTTGTGACAAAAGTAAATATTTTGTGCGTGAAGATAATTTCAGCATTAATTAAATGTGTTTTTTTTTTACCGTAATTGCACTGGCCTATTCCGAAACACAGTANCTAGGCTCCAGCCTACTCAGCCTGCTGGTAAATCCGCCACTGATTGAACTGTATGCTAGCACCATAAAGCGTCTGCTTACAAATAGGCAAGACGTCACCCAGGGCTACTGCACATCCGGAGAGATTCCGCGTCGGCGTACCTGATCATCGTGAACTTCAAGATCATCGAATTTCTACGTTTGACATTAATTCCAGCTAAGAAATTCCAAATAAAGTTGTTCGCCCAACACCGTTAGTACGAACTTCTAGAATATTTTTCAAGCCACCATGATGTTTTTCATACGTATACGACTTTTCCGTCATTTACTACGGCAAACCTGAACTGAATCCTTGCTCTGCCGCTTGCCAATTGCAAACGTTTGATTTTAATTAATTACTTTTGAGGAAAATTTAAAGATTTTGGCGTGATTTCTGAACATTTTCAAGTATTTTAATTCTTAACCATGACGAGGGCACTTGTGTTTCAAAGGCCTCTACCACAAGCAGATATTGATCAATTATGTGGTTATTATTTTTGGAGCCACAGATAATCTCTTAATTTGTCTTGCCATATGGAAGAATTATTTTGTTTTTCTGTGAAAAGTGGAGTTATTCTGAGCTCAATTAAACATCAAGATATTTTTCAAACACACTCGCTTATTGTTGTCATTTCGTAGCAGTAGCAAANATTCTGAGCTCAATTAAACATCAAGATATTTTTCAAACACACTCGCTTATTGTTGTCATTTCGTAGCAGTAGCAATATTTTTTCCTGGTGTTCCTGTTTGTGCATGTGTTTGTTCTGTACGTATCCATTTTTGCTACCAGACTGCCTTGTTGTTAGATGTGCAAATGGTGCATGTTACTTCATATTGGTAAGATCAAGAGTGGGTTTATTCCTACTTACAGTCTAGACGGAGTCGGGCAAAAGCAACTCGCCAGACTGCCTTCAAGCGTCACTAAGGTGAACCCAATTTCCTTTTCTCACACTGTTGTGTGTTAAAGGGGCAATAATNATTCTGAGCTCAATTAAACATCAAGATATTTTTCAAACACACTCGCTTATTGTTGTCATTTCGTAGCAGTAGCAAAATTTTCTCCTGGTTTTCCTGTTTGTGCATGTGTTTGTTCTGTACGTAAGCATTTTTGCTACCAGACTGCCTTGTTGTTAAATGTGCAAATGGTGCATGTTACTTCATATTGGTAAGATCAAGAGTGGGTTTATTCCTACTTACAGTCTAGACGGAGTCGGGCAAAAGCAACTCGTCNTGTTACTTCATATTGGTAAGATCAAGAGTGGGTTTATTCCTACTTACAGTCTAGACGGAGTCGGGCAAAAGCAACTCGTCAGACTGCCTTCAAGCGTCACTAAGGTGAACCCAATTTCCTTTTCTCACACTGTTGTGTGTTAAAGGGGCAATAATTCTGATTTTCTATAAGAACACCAATTCAGTACTCAATTTGGACGATCGTGACTGTGCATTTCACTTTATGGTTTAGCCTGCATTAAAAAATGTATTTAATAAAACTCGCTTCATGCTAATTTAATCTATATATCTTAATATTATCCTTTGTTATTGTACCAATTAAAAAANTATCTTAATATTATCCTTTTTTATTGTACCAATTAAAAAAATAACTGGTATTCCAAAATTACACTAATTACTATACGTACGGAAACAGCATGTTCGTATAAAGTCCCCACAAAATGCTTTACGTTTATGAGACGCGTTTGCAGAAAAATATTTAAATTAACCATAACCTCATAAGTCTAAGAAAACAGTTGTTATTCGTGAGAGTACAATTGTCGAATAAAGTATTTACTTACCAGTTTAAATTCATTGCCTATTGCTGTACTTAAATGGGGTTTTGAAACACCGACTACAATTCAAACATAGAGGAAGGCGGTGACAACTGAAGCTGAATCATTTTATAAGCATTAGTACATTTGTCAAGAAGCATAAAACCATTTCATCCCTTTTTCAAAGTTTCTCTGTAATCCACGGCAACCGGCCGAAAATACGTATGCACGCATGCTAACATTAAGGTGGTGAGAATAAAACATGTTCAACTATGTTACACGCACGTTAGCCAACAGCAAACTGTTTTAATGGTATACAAAATAATTAAGAAATTTTTCCTTTCGAAAGCGTGATAGTTTGAAAAATAAAGTGCGTACGGGAATAATATTTTGCACGGTAATATTATAAGCGGTAATTATTTTAATGGTATTAATAAAAGTGTAATTTATTTTCCAGGAAAAATTTTACTATGCAAATAAATGGAAGTCACTAGAATACTGAAATTATGAAGTAAATTTTTCTTCAGAAGGCATCGTGTAACTATCATGAAATATTTAGTCATCGTCCTCTAATTCAAGCAAGGTATGTTAAGTTCTTTCAAATAAGTACGTGCGGGGAACACACTTGTAGAATAAAGTCTATTAGTAGTATATTAAACACTTTAAAATACTAACGCAAAAAAATTATAAGAAATTTTTAATAAATATAAATATTTTGCTTTATTTTTATGTACAATAGTTTCAGTATTTACAAAATGCGAACCACCCACTTTAAAACATTAGTCCATTAATTTTGGTTAAGTTTCATTACAAAAATTTTTATTGCTTCTGTCTTACCAACATTGGTTTTAGAGATTTTAAGTACTATTCGCTGTCATAGCGGCAATTAAAACTAAAAAAGCGAAAATAAAAGAAAGAAAATTGCAATTACTTTTAAAATTTATAATGTGCCATATTTAGTTACTTTCGGCGTATTAGTCTAGGATTAATAATACCTGTGACCAAACATAAGTAGGAAAGGCTATTGTAACCCAAAGACAGTGCTCCGATAATAACAGAAATAGATGTAGTGATGTGTTCAGAGATTTATATAAGTATAAAAATAAAATAAACTTCCCAATAATTGTTGGACGTACATAAGTGTAAAAGTGCAATATATTAAAAGTAATTGTTGGGCGTATCGAGCTAATGAAACTAAATTTTTTACGAATCTTAAATAACAAATTCCCTTTGTGTTTAATTTCTGAATTTAATAATTTTTTTTACGTCATTGAGTGTTTTCTAGTCTGTGGGGTATTTAATCATTTTGAGGCCATACAAGCTAACAAATTTACTTTTAAAATCCTAAAACCTTAAGTGCGAAAAGTGTAGAAAATGTAGTAGACCTACAAAAAGAAATTGAATTTTTAATTTCATATAAATGTAGATAGTAGTCCTTGGAGTATGTAATCATATATTTTATGTACTGGTTAAAAACTAGACGTCATGATTAATTTCCAACGTGAGGGCTGTATGTAATACATACCTATTAACTTAACTGTTAGTGTGGGAAAATGTAGTTTTTTCTCATCGCCTAAGATTTTATATTTAGAATAAGTGTTAGTGATACAATTCAAACTGTATAAATCGCATTTCCCATATTTTAGATTCGATTTTAAATGAGAGAATGTTTTTGAATTGTTCCCATGCCTACGTCTACTATAAACCACGATGTAAATGTGAATATAGATAACACAAAAGCCTGCTGCGGTTAAAGCGACCTCACGTAAAAGATGCATGTAGGATATTCTCTAATATTATCTTTTTTCGAGAGTCTTTTAAAGTGCTACCGCATTCGGGCGAGTGTTACTGATATGAGGTATGTAAAACCCACCATTTTTATTATTATGGATTCACCGTAGTGTTCGTAAAAAGCTTTGTTACCCAAAAAAACCCCGTCGATTTCCTAGAGAAGCTCGCGGAATGTGCATAGATGAAATACATCACGCAGATTTTCATATGCACTCTATTTTCCCAACGAGGGCGTACGAAATCTGTAATGCATTACGACAAACTTCTAGAAATGGGCTTATTACGTTATGCATTCTCGTGGTCTGTGCAATAAATTTACTGAGATCAAATAACCAATTTAAAAAAAAAATTAACTGAAAGTTTGTAAGAGGAAAATACCAGAACAATTTCTGTCCGTAAGTTTTCTTTTAGCAACGAGTTGTAATTTATGTCTACCGCTTTAACACCAAGATTTACAATTAAGTGGCATCGTTGTTTCAAAAGGAAAATTTAACTATCCGCAATATGCAGACAGTAAGTATTTCTACTATAATGTTTTTACTGACATAAGCGTGGCTTTAGAAACAGATGTATATGTCTTCATGTTCATATTTTACAGTATGTAGTGAAAATACATGTTAAACACAGAGAAAAATAATGACCACAATGGCAGAATAAAAAATGTTTTGGGATATATGTGAGAAAAAAGGTTAATTTACCTTATATAGCTTCCCTTAACTGCGCCGACTTAATATATATCTTGTGTAATACCATCATAGTAGTGTTTAGCATTTTAGTGTGTGCTGTAGTGGACTTGCACATTATTGCTATGATGGCAATCCACACAAAAACAGCCCGACCCGCGCGCCTCACAAGTAGTTGTTGAAGAGGAGATCTTGCAAGCAAATGAAGCGTTTCCAGACCTGTGTTCTTGCAACATGTTTTTATCCTTTAGATGTGAGGAATGTTTCTCCAATTGTTTGACATGGATTATGTCACAGCCTCTCCGTTTAATTTTGACATGCTGTGTACTGTTCCTCTTTGTAAAACTGTCTCATAATATAATGCCAAATACGGGTGGCCACACCATTTATTTCTATGACATAATTTAATAAACGGAGAATGGTTTGTAGTGGTTATATATATTTGTTCATTTACTAATCAATAAAGTAGTTTTTCGTCTTAAATGGGTTCCTTAATATGGACAACAAACTTAGTTTCATCTCATAGGGCTACTTCTAAATGCACACCTCCTTTGGTAATCGCTTTAGACCTTTAGATTTATATTAACCTTTAGAATTAAATGTTGTTTCTTTGTATACAAAGAAACATTACTTTCTGGTATAGCCTCGCAAGTTTTCAGTAATAGGTTTCCAATTTCATTTCGTTTATAGTCGCATTACAAATCTATCCGAATTGAGCGTGATCAATAATGACATCGTGAAATAAATCGCGCTATGTTCTTTTCCTTATAGAGTTCCATATACATGTTTAACACTTTGACCGCCATGTTCATCAATATAATGCCCAGCTGTATTTTGGTTCTGGTAATGTTCTTCGCATTTATTCACGTTATTATATAACATCGTCCATAGATGTTTTTATAAAATATATCTTTATCTTATTACATTAAAGCGATAAATTCTGTAAAAAGACATTGAATAAAAAACATATTTTATGAAAAGTATGGTGGCAGTTAAATTGTTAAATATACTGCTGTTAATAATTTAAAATGCCATTTTTATTTAAACTGCACTTTACCCACCCTTGTATTGCAACATTTCATTTGTTTCTTGCAAACAGAACTATAAACATGCGAATCACATATNGCACTTTACCCACCCTTGTATTGCAACATTTCATTTGTTTCTTGCAAACAGAACTATAAACATGCGAATCACATATACAGTGTTTAAAATCACATGTTTCAACATCAGCGAGGCATTTTTTTTAAATTCTGAATTCTAACGAATTTGAGTTTTTATTCATTACCTCAGCATTTAACGTAACTTGAATATAATCCAGTAGCATTACAACTGAGAAGAGAGAAATCAGTGTATTTACCATTTTTAAATTGTATTTTTTTAAAAGTGAATCAACAAATTGCCATAGAATCATATATTTCAGGGATTGAGAAACGTTAACGATATAACATTATTATAAACCACTTACATAATTTACTTAGGACAGTTGAAGGTGTAGAAATGGAGTAAAAATCTGTGTACGCAGTTGTAAAATGCATGTTGCAGTCCATTGCTTTGTAAAGTTCATAGAAAACATCCACCCTCCTATCTCCACAGAACCTTCTACGGAAGGCGGCATTAATGTTACCACCAAAACCTTCACCAGTACCAGGCTCCCAGTGAAGGTTTGGCGAAAAGATATAATTGGGGTTTTACCGTCTGCATTGGACGTGCAGGAGGGAGTAAGGAAGAGGGGAATTTTTCATAACGCTCATCAAAGAGTCCATTCTAATTTCCTTTAGAATGCAGGAGACTTCAATTCCTCCTCGAGACATGTTTTACTAGACTATAAATAAGACTCACGTACAGCAGTTACGTGGCCTGCTCCAGAGTGACCTCACGTAACCACTTGATAATCGTAGCACCTGAGGGCATGACCACTAGTATTGTGTACAAATACATCTCTCGGCACAGGGAAATAGAAGCCGTTTCCTGCAGTACACGTGGGCCAAGCAGTAGATAGAGACCTAATATTGCTCTCTAAACCTAATCGATGCAATTTTTATTAATGTATGATTAAATTTGTACTATTTCGTTCGTTTCGATAGCATAAAAGAAAAGTTTAACTGTAAAGTTTTGTTACTGACATGCTATTTCCTCAGCTTGTAATGGTAAAAATTTGTCTGTAATATGCCTGTCACTTCCAGTGTGTATAAACGACGCAATAAATTACAACCTACAATTTTTCATAAACTCTATAGCATATTTCAGACACACGCGCATGAGTAAATACAGACAAGAGCTAGTCCCTTAAGCTAGCTGCATTTATTACGTATAAAAGAGCCATTAATATTTATTCCCACAATAACTAAATTTAAATGGACCCCATTGCCCTTACGTGCATAACTCACAGAATAAACCGCTCCGTATTACAATACAATCCATAACTACTGCCACAACATGTGTTTTTATTACTTTAAATTTACTTTTACAAACACACTCCCCCTCTTCCCCTAAAATTGAACACACGAAATGTTTTATTTNTTTATTACTTTAAATTTACTTTTACAAACACACTCCCCCTCTTCCCCTAAAATTGAACACACGAAATGTTTTATTTTTAACACAAAATATTTTTAAAACTCCATCACCATGTCTTGTGTGGGAGACTCAATTTAATGATATTCTAATTCGTAAGTTAGTATTACCTCCNTTAAAACTCCATCACCATGTCTTGTGTGGGAGACTCAATTTAATGATATTCTAATTCGTAAGTTAGTATTACCTCGCACCGATGACCGCTGTTTTGCGTGTTATGGAAAATGTTTGCAAAACAAAATGTTTAAATCTCTTCAACATAATTGCAACGGTCATTCCTTGACCACAAACGGCAAATATATCTTAACCTCTCCATTTGATAACATGTTATCACATACATTCTCAAAATAAAAGCAGAAATTTCCCTATTTTGTCGATATATTTATGCCAAGAGAGGTNACATGTTATCACATACATTCTCAAAATAAAAGCAGAAATTTCCCTATTTTGTCGATATATTTATGCCAAGAGAGGTCGGTTCGAGATAAAAGTTGGTTTGTGATAATTTTAAATTATATAGCAGAGTGCAACAGTCGCACTTAATACCTTCAATATATGACAGATACATGAGGCACTATTTACGAATACGGATAGTGCGACTGTAAATAACTTAGCGTGTTTCGCACATTTTTTCATAACTCCAGAGGAATGCTGATTTTAAATTCAAACAACTACACAATATTTGCTAGAAAAGTATGTCCTTGAAACCCAAAAAATTAAATTAATTAAAATAATTTTTGATATGCAGTAATTTTTAAAACCTTTAAGTACATTTACTTCATAATACACTGGTGGAAAATGAGAAATGAACACCAGTAAAACGGTGACGTAGAAACACCATATGCGCATGGGGCACTGATAGAGGGCAGTACATCCGATGATTAACAGTGCTGTGCTATGGACAGAGTAGGAACCGCGTACTAGGCATAACACTGTNAGAGGGCAGTACATCCGATGATTAACAGTGCTGTGCTATGGACAGAGTAGGAACCGCGTACTAGGCATAACACTGCTGAGCCTAATACAACTGTAGTTAACTCGGTGAAAGAGTAATCTATTGTTTCAAGCATCGGCGTGTGTGCAATAAGCATTGTAGACATGCCATGAAGACATAGACGTCCACACTTCATGCAATTAATGGACTTTGAACGAGAACATATTGT
>NQII01012305.1:6018-21228 GCA_002778355.1 Clitarchus hookeri
TGTCAGCCGTTGGCGTGAGTCGTTGCCAGTTTATTGACCAGGAAGTTGACGCACACTGCAGGGCGAAGCTTTCTGACGGCCGAGTGTGCACGGCAGATTATTGATCGGCAACTACTGGCGTCGGACCAGCGCGGCGAAGCTGCGGTTCGATGCCGAGTGCGTGCGCTAAAGTGTTGATCGGTGCAGTTGTTGTCCCGGCACAAAGGTATTGACTTATTGTGTCGCGCAACGAGCAGAAACGCGAACTCATAATGTAATATTCATTTAATTACAGGTCGCTTTGTGCTGGAATATGCGAATTTGACAGGTTTCAAAAAGATTTCAACTTAAATGTGAAAAAATATTTCAATCATCAAAAATTATCCTTCACCAGGCATAAGAAAGACATAATCACAAGTAACAGATATTTAGCATTGTTCTGTTTAATTATTCATAGCTATTTCCATTTGACAATGAGAGTGACACGACATCTTAATGACATAATTGCAAAGAAGTAGTCCTTTTTGAGTAAAATTCCAGACTGGACCGAACTCGGATTGGAGTCAACACGATGCGAACAAGTAGTGAACTCTTAAAGAAAGTAAGTGTTCAAGGTAAAATTTGTTGATGAACTGAAATGTAAACAAGACGGAATGCGGATTTAAAATTGTGTAGGAAAGCTGAAATTGTTTGTTTTCTGGTGGTTAATTATGTGGAAATTCATCAAATGTTCTTCTCTCCGACCACACATCCATCTGCTCCTTTTTTTTTCTACATGTTTTCAGTCAACTTAACCACATGCAATGAGGTTAATAAAATTTCTTCAAAATTGCATCTTATAAGTTTGGCTTTCAGTCCTTGTTCATTCCTTACAGCAATGTTTCTAGTAAACTTCTGGATTCTGCAGTCCAGCCCAGTTTGGCGTCTGGACTGGACTGACTCACTCAAGTCCTACATAAGTCCAGTCCTGTTGTGTTTAAAGTAAAATTTTTAATCGGTATTCTTCAGCCCACTCCAAGATCAATCTGGATTGAAATGTTACTCTGAAAGTAGTAAAGGCGTGTGTGGTGGGACTGTTCGCAGGCGAACCCACTGAACAACTTCAAGAGCATCCCAGAGGGCCTGTGGTGGGCCATTGTGACCATGACGACCGTCGGTTATGGCGACATGGTGCCCAAGACATACCTCGGCATGTTCGTGGGGGCGCTGTGTGCTCTAGCCGGCGTGCTCACCATAGCGCTGCCGGTGCCCGTCATCGTGTCCAACTTCTCCATGTTCTACTCACACACGCAGGTCAGTTCGCCCACTGGAGGCCTCCGCCGCTTGTTCCTTCAAGGTCACTCGTGTGACAGTTACACTAGAAAGTAAGTAATCTTTGAATGGCTGTTACCGAGCGCGGTGGTTCAGGGGTAGCACACTTGAATAGCAATCAGGATGACACAATTTCGATTCCCGGTCCGCTCATACTGATTTCTGTGCATCGTGGTTTCCCGAAATCTCCAGGTGAATACTGGAATGGGTTCTTACTACAGACTTTGGCCTATTTCTTCCCCAGACCTCCTTCACTGATCTCGCTGTCGACGAGAAGTGAAGCTCTACCTGCCTACCTTTGAATTAGTAATCCATGAACATTTATTCTCAAGGTAGGTATGCACATCGGAGTGAAAAGACATGGCTTCATCTGATGAGGGCGCAACCATTCTCTCATTGGCTGCACGAGGTTCTGAGACGGGCCTTGTGTCCAATTGGCTACCGTGTGCTGCCAAATATTCCCTTATTGGCTGGACTGCCAGCTGTGAAGTATGTTGCAATGCTCTCGTTGGTGAACGCAGAGTTGCGACAATATTATTGGTTAGTGACGCCATTTTGCACGTGTATACCACTGTAATTAGCATAATAAACGGATGTTTCGCCTGTGTATTCTTAAGTGCTCGGTGCCTTGACATGATCTCAGAGCTCCACATGTGATTTCCAAGCAGGATGTAATGAGAAAAATAATGGCCTGTTTAAAAATAAACAATGTTTTTTTTTGTGGACACACCAATATATATGGGGTATTATGCAATACAGGTTTCCTTTAAAATTATTGTGTCTCCAACAAAGTGGTATCACAGTTCGTTTGCCAGAACCTTAATACCCGAAAACATACACTTTGGTCGATTGAAATTGACATAACTGTCTGGATCAAATATGCACAACAGTTTTGTTATTTTGTTAACTTAGACAAATTTCATAGTGTAAGAACCAATGATTTTGGAAGCCGTGCAATTGCCTTACCACCTAGCATTTCTTCGATTAATGAAAGGGGCAGTGACATGTTTGAAAACTCGCAATACAACAGGAGACTGAGCTCCTGAACCTTGACTTATTCTTCAAACAGACATCGTCCAACAATTCTGCCAGCATTTACCCACTAAGCATCGCGCAGATAGGTTCAAGAAGCCTTTATATTACGAAAACAGACGTTATTGATATAAAATGATTTAGCATATTTTCAAATACACTTATTTTCGGATAATAATATTGCAAATGCAAAGGTTTTGGCACATATCAGTATCCTACGAGGATATCTTTTAATAAGCAAAGTATATCACACCTGTGCGTACACGCCTATATTTTATTAATGTACTAATAAGCATATTGCTCTTGGTTTTGAGTATAATGCAAGCCATCGATTCATTGTCACCCGTTTTCATTAAATGTTCGATAATTGAAGATAACTCTTTTACGGCTCTCTGCAAACTTGTTAACTGCCCTAGTACGCGCACCAAAGTATTAATTTATGAACCTGATGAGTTTTAATTATACATCATATGTTTATTATAAATTTCACTGCGAGATATACATTGGCCTACGTTTACAGAATGAACAAACTGGGTATACGTTGATAGTACCTGCTGTCGAAGTCAGGTATGCACGGTACTTCAAAATATTCTTACAGGAATTGAATCTGTAACCGAAGAAATGCATGTAAAATACGTAGAGAGACGAACACGATGTTTGTTTTTCTACCACTAATGCAATTCCCGGAAGTCTTTCTTAGCCTGCTGCTCTGAACTACACGATGTTCGTCTCGTGAGTACTCAGATCCGACATGCGAGTGTGTCCTGTTACTGCTACTTGGTGTAATTTTAATTTTTTTGGTGGTTTGTAGATTTAATTACCAAAATTACAGTTGTGTCGCAAAAATAGTCGCTTTGCAACATGTTTCAATAATTTCGACTCAAATCATGACATCATTATTAATGAGGTGTTTTATGAAATGCTTCGTGACATAGTGGCTCGTGTCGTACTTTGATATTCAATTCACGACTAGCGAAGTGCGACGTGACTTGTTGACAATGTGGTTCTCAATACATACTGAAAAGCGAAAAAAACTGGCACACCTGCCTAATATCGTGTAGGGCCCCCGCGAGTACGCAGAAGTGCCGCAAGACGACGTGGCATGGACTCGACTTATGTCTGAAGGTATGCAGGAGGCATTGAAATATGCGTCAATTTGAGAAAGGGTTGCACGTCTCTCACGTTTAATGATTCTCGTCAGTTGTCGTTTGTCCCGTTCTTTCACGATCTTTTTCCGGCAGCAGCGATATCGAAGATTTGATGTTTTACCGTATTCCCGATATTCACGGTACACTCGTGAAATGGTCTTACGCGAACATCCAAATGTTATCGCTACCTCGGAGATGCTATGTCCCATCTCTCGTGCGCCGACTATTACACCACGTTCAAACTCACATAAATCTTGATAAACTGCCATTGTAGCAGAAGTAACCGATCTAGCTGCCGACCGCATCGCGTTACTCTGATTGGTTCCATACCTCTGTAATTTGCATACGCACGCCTTTACCAGTTTTTGGGCTCTTTAGTGTATGATGTACTTTGTTTTAGGCTTCGCAACGTGATTTGCGATGAGCATTAATATTGCTTAGAAAAGGGCTTACAACTTACAACGATATATCGCCTTGATCGGGGTCGGAAGTGCTACCAACGATACGAATTTGGTGGTTATATTTCCTGTGGGTAGAAAACAGTAACCTCTCTGTGCATATAAACGGTATTCGGCGTACTGTGGCATATCGTACTGTGGCATATCGTACTGTAGCATTTCGTACTGTGGCATATCGTACTGTGGCATATCGTACTGTGACATATCGTACTGTTGCATATAGTACTGTGGCATATCGTAATGTGGCATATCGTACTGTGACATGTCGTACTGTGGCATATCGTACTGTGGCACATCGTACTGTGGCATATCGTACTGTGACATATCGTACTGTGGCAATCGTACTGTGACATATCGTACTGTGACATATCGTAATGTTGCATATCGTACTGTGGCATATCGTACTGTGGCATATCGTAATGTGGCACATCGTTTGTTTGGGGTCGCCAAGGTTACCTGCGATGTGAGTTTGATGGCTATAACTTCAATGTTTGTGAAATGGTTACAAACAGTGCTAACCGGTTTAACGTGTTATATTGGCTTTTTTGGGGTGGTCAAATGGTACATTCTGATTCTGAATTTAATGAATCTTTGCCCAACAGTTGTGAAATTATGGCCAACTATGCTTATAAAAGGGCTTAGGTCTCAAAGTGGCAACTTTTCTTGTTCGAGCCTTGGCATATTTCCAATGCATGCGTATCGACGATAGTAAAAAAAAAAAATTGTAACCGAGAAAATATTAAATAACTGATTATGCATAGCTGGCGTAAAACTATAAAATAATTAGAAAGTAGTGTCAAATTTATTTTTGTTATTAATGATAATTTATTAGAAAAGATTAATAAATATTTTGTAATAAATGTTTTTCTTCGTTTTTAGGGTCATAGTGGTGAAGGTCATGAACTTGTCAAGAACATTCATGTTGCCGGCCCCATAATTATCATGTCCGATGTCAAACTGGAATGAGAGAGCGTGAACAACATGCCGAAACACTACACAGCCCGCGGCCTATAGTATTCGGCTCCAGAATCTACGTTATTATTCCTATGTTAGCCATTGCCGGCATTACCAGTCATCGTATGATCTCGAGCCAGGTCATTATCATAGCTTGTAATGTTCCTTTCGTTTTCCTCTAAAACTTGCCTCTTTGGTTAACGCTCGTCTCCTCATTTGTGACAGTTTCCCTTTCGTATGTTGCAAAAAGTACCCGGATTTTTTAGTTTAGCATATTAATTATGAATTATGTTTCGGGGTCCGGCATTCAGAAACATGACAACGTACGGGAGAGAAGCAAGTTCCTTTGCCGAGCACCTGCCCACTTTACATCAAGAGTAGAACCTACTTATACGCTATTAGGTTTCGGCAAACATTACGTATATTCATATTTTGTTAATCCATAATTATATCGCCAGTAAAGATGACTGTGGGTATACAAGCTATTACGACAGTGCGTCAAGAGGACGAATGTGCAACCCGAGAGTGTTATATTCCTTATAGTCGGATTTCTGTCTGCGCGTATCTTATATATTCAAATTTTGCTCTGCCCCGTTATGCTGGTGAAACCCACGAGCAAGCCATTTAATGATTTGATTTGTCGATATTTCATTCAACAGTTTGAAACTTACGCTGAAATCAAACAGGTGCTTGTAATCATTTATTTCTATTTCATTAATATCATATTCGTTGCAAACTAAATCACTTTTGTTTCCATTTCGTAAACTCTTTAAGCCATTTTAACATTTAACGTATGTATCAAAATAAAGTAAATTCTTATTTAAATACATACAAGGCCAAAACTTAATATTCAGTAGCGGGTAGTTAAATAAAATGGTAAGTCGCTATAATGCATTTCTATTTCACTGTTAACATTATTGTTCATTCTACGGTCAAAGATTTTGTTAAAAATATATGTTATTAATTGCAGATATTTTGTTTTCGAACGTCCTTAAAACGATTTTCCTATGAATTGGCTCCATCAGTGACTTCGGAAATGTGTGGGTATTCCTCCTTACCTACACACAGGAGAAACTGCACGCCCCCTGTGTTATTCCTCCTTACCAACACACAGGAGAAACTTCACGCCTCCTGTGTTATTTCTTCTTACCTACACACAGGAGAAACTGCACGCCTCCTGTGTTATTCCTTCTTACCTACACACAGGAGAATTAGCACGCCTCCTGTGTTATTCAATCTGAAACGAAGCAATTGTTCGGCGAGGTCAATACTGGGAGCGTGGCTTGCCTTCGAGGAATAATCTTAGCAACAAAACCCAACCAGATTGGGTTTCCCCTNGATCTTATTTACACTTTCTGCGGTATCACATGACATAATTTTATCTTAGCAGCAGAAATTACAGACATTTGGTGTGAGTGTGCAAGTTTTTGTGATGATATGCTCTCTTTCCAATCGCTGATATGTTTATAATCCCCTTAATTTAAATTAAAAGTACATTGGTTTAACATGAACTTCATAATTAATATTTTATAAAATAGAAGATGATAATGTTATTTTCTTCTTTGCAGCCGCAATCGCCGAAATAAGTATTTTCTAATTTAATGGATGATTGTGAATTAAAAAATAGGGATGAAAATTTTTTTTTTACAATTATTATAGGTTAAATACTATCAGTTTACTAGGATATCAAATGACACAGCTGAAAAAACTAATGCGTACATTTAAACTGTTACAACAATAAAAAACTTTCCGCTTCACGTCATTCTCAAGAGGAACTAAATTGTTAATCAGTTCGATATCAGGACATTCAGTAGGTCAATGTTTTTAGAGGGTATCGAAACATAGTACAGAATACTTTATACCCAGCCTTGGAATTAAAGTACAGTTATATTAACACGTGTTTCACATTAAGACCATATTATTAAACAAATAAAAATTTTATAAGGTTCATGATATTAAATAATTAAGAAATTCCAGATATCAAAAGCTAGTGGTAACTGCAGAGTCCCTGAAGTTTGGAAACAAGCTTTCAAGTTGACAGTTATGGAGACGCAATGAAATGTTCATGATTTTTTCGTTGTCCCATTGAATATGTTAAGTTGAAAAATACTGAAACCGCTTGAAACTTGAGAATTAAAATCTTACTTTGCAATAAATTAAGTAAAAAAATATATTAACATACTAAAAAAAGACGTGAACCCAAATAAGAATAAACATTATTCATGCCAGGCAGGAAAACTGGCACAATGAACTAATTTTTCGATAATATTTATCTCGAACGTACTTTTTATTTGGAATTTTTTTTTCATGTATTAATTTTCTAAAGTTTGTCTATTTTACACGTTAATAAATATTTTTCTTTCTAAATTCGTTAACATGTATTTATTTAATTGATATTAATATTTACTTATATATAAAAATTAAACTGCATTCCATTCTCAACAAGTTAAAGGGATCCGACCAAATATTGAACCTATGCGAGGAAAAAATATTAAAATATAAGTCACCAAATTTTAAAACTCTTAATACTTATAGCGGAAAAAAATTCCTCTCTTAGCTGACAATTTTGAAATATTTTTCCGGATAGATACATAGTTTTCTCTTCGAGATATGCTTTAAAAGTTCTAAATTACAAGTACCTTTAAATAACATATAACAAACTATAATAAAACAGAAAATATTGGCCTGAATATGTTTTAGAACATTTTAAAATGTTATACATAATAATAAATTAATGTTATTTATATACATCAGTGTGCAATTTAGATATGTATCAAATTTTGTGTCAAGAAGGTGTAAAAATAATGCAACGTATTAACGTTAATTGTATAAAAAAATGGAGTAGTGTCGTAAACGTTATGAAAATAACTGGGGAGAAATGTTAAATGTATTTTTTATTATTTCTTTTATCGAAGGAGCTAAAATTGCTTTTGAGAAACCATAGCACTAGTGGCATGAAAAGTGTTCTTCGTAAATCCACTTTACTCGTGTTATAAGTTGGTGTGGAGAATAGTATATGACATAACATAATATGTTCGATCAGTACAGGTGGAAGAATAGGGCATATCAAATCTATAGTTATTTCTGTAATTCTAAAGAGCACCAATGCAATTAACACATATTACAGCCCCAAATATTTTATGGTCTGGATAATCTCTGTGAAATTTCCTTACCAACTAACCCCTCCCCCTCCCCTCCTGCTTCCCCTTTTTTTTCATGATATCCTTCCAGTCTTCTATTTTTTAAAGCAATTTCTAAATGTTTTTACGTTGTGCCAATAAAAAAATAATAAATGATGTATAAATCGAGATAATATGGCGTCAAAATCCTTATAAATAGTTGGGAAAGTCATAATTCGATGACTAGCATGTGTATGTTTTTTTTTTCCACTTCCCATCTCCGTAAAGTAACAAACATCATCTACAGGATGATTCTAAAATCACGGGACAAATATTGAGGGGTGGTAGAGCTCACAAAAACAAATAATTATTGTATAGGAATATATGGGCGGAAGTGACGCGTTGAGGCACAAACACAAAAACATAACACATTAACGGAAACATAAAATGTTCATTAGCAGCATACTTAACAAGTGATTCCGTACACGAAATGTTAAAAAAAGTTGCTGGAAATGCATCCACCAAGAGTCACGCATGCTTGGCGACCTCTACATATGGCGTGATTGGCTCACAATGGTGGCGTGCGTGAAATACCCGGCGTATTTGAATCTGTTCGCCAATCACTCCACCGACGCTAACAAGCTTGCATTACTGTCGGTGGTAGCAATTTTGAGCAATTATTATAAACATTGCTGTAAAAAGGCATTTAGCGGCGACGTTTTAAATAAACAATGTGTTGCATTTCATGTGTTATTTTTGTGTTTGTGCCTCAACCCGTCACTCCCGCCCATATATTCCTATACAATAATTGTTTGTTTTAGTGAGCTCTACCACCCCTCAATGTTTGTTCCATGATTTTATAATCATCCTGTTTATGTGTAACCAGTATTCACCACATGCATTGTATGTTGTATTTAATCGTTATAATGATCACTGCGCTATATTAACAAGAAAATTTTACTTCCTCGCGTGATTGTCATCTCCCACAGACAGCACACGCCAGAAAACACTTAATGTTTTGCTCAGAAATATCATCAATCATAATAAACAACTCATAAAAATATTCTAACATCATCACCATTTTTTTAATGTTTCATAGTCTAGGAATGATCGTTCTGTCTATAACAAAATTTATTGATGTAAAATTTGACATCACTAATAAATACGGCATATTTTAAAGACGTGCTAAAAATCACCTGAATTAGGAAAATGTGTTGAGTGATGTTTTAACGTCATTCTTAATGTTGAGGCATTATATTATAGGACATGTGTTCCGGAAGTAGCCATAGTGCATTAATCACAATGAATATCTTATCGTGATGCGTAGATTGAACTAATTTTAAGCCATCTGATATACTTGAATATATCTTATTTGCTTTGATAGAGACTGTATCAGATATAAGAGTCGTAGGAATTAAATATTTAGCCATGTCCAGTGCTACTGTCAAAAAAAGTAAACAATTTCTCATAAAAGATGTAATATTTATATTTGTGAAAGTTTCTGAGTCGAATTCTTTGAATCTGAAGTGACGCCTCAAACTTGTATCTAATGTTTACATAAATTGCATCACAAACAAATAAAACGTTGTCTAATCAAGAAAGTTGCACGATATCAGTCTTTAATGTCAGTCATAACGTTGTTGCAGTATCGCAAGAAATATTACTTTGTACAGTAAACGCTTGACTTCGTGTTGGTTCATAAATATCTTTGGCAAGCTATTGTTCATAAAATTAAAATAATCTCAGCAGAATACCGATAATGTTTGTTTTCCTAAAACTATTAACGAGAAGTACTAACCCCCGGTATCCAGACTACTTTTACCCCTGCGGTGTGTAACATTTTCCCTTACGTTCTTCTACTCTGTATTTATGGGTCGCTTGCTTAGATCCTAAAGCGAGGAGTAAAAAGTGTAGCGCGATAGTATCCGTAATATCAGCAGATTTATAACTAGCAACCTCATAGCAAGGAAAAAATATTAATTTGGTAACATAGTACACATTAAATAGAGAGTCCTTGTTTTAAACTGATGCGCTTACTATATTTCACTGTAATATTAAATGATGCTTAAAAATATTATGACTTTAGAAATAAAAAGATAGTTTTCGTAAATTAATTATTTTGTTAAAAGTTACAAATAACATCTACAAGAACGCAAATTACCAATAGAAACTATTAGCAAAATAACGACCATAAAATGGCTCTCGTGGTAAAAAGTAGAACAAAGTCGTAACAAGTAGCAGTAAATAAAATACAATTACTGTAATCAAGTAATTATTCACAGAGACAAAAAACTATTATTTGAATTTGTCAATGCTGTGTTTACGTCCTCTAAAATAATTTTTCCCATTTTTAATACTTGCTATATATTAATTTATTTTGACCTTTAAGGTATTAATATTTCCGAAAAAAATATATGTACGGTTTCAGCCAGCAGATTGGTTTTGAAACACTCTTCATTAGTTATGTTACAATTATGCTAACAATGCTTATCTACCAACTGTTTGTAACATTCAATCTCTGCCTTTAACCAACTTATTCCCTAATTTTAGAGATGAAGAATTTTGAATGTATTATTATTATTATATATTCTGTTCTCAGAAACATTTGGATTATTTAGCCTGTGTCACAGAGTACTTAAGTATACAGAGGTTAAATAGCCGCATGCAACGCTATAGTCCATTCACGGCTGCTTCCAACTTTTCTGAATCCCTGCTTAAGTTCCACTCCCAGGATACTTCTCCGACTCATGCAAACAAAGCTAAATTAAGTGTAGAAAACTACACCAAAAAGACAGCACAGGGAATTCGTGCGTACTTTAGTGTAATCATACTTTGCATAAAAACTATTTATATTTAGGCATTTCCAATACACCTTTTTCCTAACAGTTTTAGTCATATTTACAGACCTGAAAAATTCGCGAGTTCAATGACCTGTAGTCTAGACTCTACAGTCGTATGTACAAATATGCCAATATCAACTGCACATTGGTTGTGTGCCGTCACAGTGGAAGGCGACTATTGGGCCAGCCTTCTCCAGGAGGTGTCGAATAACGAGGGGGCCAATTGCTAAAGTTATATAAACACACATATTTTGCATTCTAGCTTGTCCCAAAATGAATCCGCGATTTCTTCAGGTCTCTAGTAATATTCAACATAAATTAAATATTAGGATTTATGAAATTTTTATTATAAGTTCAGTGTAACTATAAATAAGGCATTTTTACTTTATCACTAATATAACACGCTTGTAATGGATGGGATATCAAAGAAACAACCGAAAAATGTCATAAATAGGGTGATTTTTCAAAGGTTTGATTTGAGAAAGTGTGAATGAACAGCTAATAGACTACAAACACTATTAAAATTGCGTCATTTTCTGTAAAAATGTTTCAACGATGTCCACCAGTCCGCGCACGGGAGCCTTCTCACCAGCCAAGAGAACAGCCAATTGGGAACATTTTGCATCATGCATTAGCCAATCAGACACAATGGCCACTGACGTTGACATGTGCAGGAGATCAGAGAATGGTTGTACTCACATCAAAGGAATCTCCTTACCATTTCGCCTGTGTGTACTTATCTACTCTGAAACTGTGCTATCAGTAATAAATATTATAAAACTCAACGTCTCTCTGTCTGTCTGTCAGTGCGCTTATCACTCAAGAACCACGTATACAATTTTCGTATTTGTTTTTTAAATTCATATCTAGTCTCTCTGACCAGGTTTTAATATATATTTTATTACGTAAAGTAACATAAGGAATAAGCAGTGACGATAATAGTGAATCAAGTCGGAAAAACGTTTGCCGCCAGCGCGCTCTCTTGCCATACTCTGTCTAAACCGTTAAAGATGGAACAATATAATGTAGTAAAGAATTGTGTAGAATAAAAATACCTAAAATAAATCTGCGGTGGCATATATCTATTTATAACAGAGAAATACTAATAAGCGCTTTTACCATTTAATTCGCCGAGACGTTGAGTTTTATAATATGTATAGAGTATAGAAGATTAACACAAAGTAAAATTCAACTTTATTTAAAAAATAACCTAAACAATAATTCTGTAGTCCGCGCGAGCGGAGCCGTGGGCACAGCTAGTCAGTTACACATGTGATTATTATTATAACTTATAATTATTGATTAATTTAGTTCAGTATTTCATCGATATCCATGTATATTTCTTAAATAATATTTCATTCCACATTTGGGAACATATTTTATTTGAGATATAAAGTTTAACGAAAACCATTTCTGAAATGATTTAACACGCCAGAGTATGCGTGTTTGACGAGGATAAGAATGTATATTAATGTTCAGAACTTTAAATATTTAACGTTGATAATTAAAGTAAACCATGTTTTCAAATGTGGAATAAAATATTTTTCACGAAATAAATATAAACTGAAGAGCCAAACAAACTGGTAAAGGCGTGCGTCTGCAAAAAACAGAGGTATGGAACCAATCAGAGTAACGCGATGCGGTCGGCAGCTAGATCGGTTACTGCTGCTACAATGGCAGGTTATCAAGATTTAAGTGAGTTTGAACGTGGTGTTATAGTCGGCGCACGAGAGATGGGACATAGCATCTCCGAGGTAGCGATAACATTTGGATGTTCGCGTACGACCATTTCACGAGTGTACCGTGAATATCGGGAATCAGGTAAAACATCACATCTTCGACATCGCTGTGGCCGGAAAAAGATCGTGAAAGAACGGGACAAACGACTACTGGCGATAATCATTAAACGTGACAGACGTGCAACCCTTTCTCAAATTGGCGCAGATTGGATTTGTGGACTGCCCTGCAGGATTCACTGTGTTAATTGCCTCCTGCATACCTTCAGACATTAGTAGAGTCCATGCCACGTCGTCTTGCGGCACTTCTGCGTTCTCGCGGGGCCCTACACGACATTAGGCAGGTGTACCAGTTTTTTTCGCTCTTCAGTGTATAATAACATGATAATAAATAAACAGGTTTTAGAATTTCCTTCTTATAAAGAAAAATTAGAAAAAAAGTTGGCATTTGAACACGAATCAGAGATACGTCAGACCATGCCAATTGCCATTCCTTCACAGCTCTCGCGCTAATAATATGTACAAATATGTTATTCGGAGTTAGGTGACGCGCGTAACTACGTTTCTAGTGATGAATAAGTGTTTATAATTGTTGCAGCTGCTTTGTGCTATCTTATCATGTTTATATACACGTTTATGTGGTAATAATCTCCTAACTAACGCAGGAACGATAATGTACGTGCCAGCTGTATAGATGGCTTCGTGTAACCTCGGTATTGCGAGACCCTAAGCGACAGGAATGTGGACAGATTCCTTACTTCCTACGTACGGAGCTCATTTCTGATCTTATTGATTAAGAAACGCGGTCCCGTATATTAACTGCAAATTTCTGTGCAAATAACCGTAAACATACGTACATTTTGAACATTGCATATTATCGGGTGCCCTTTAGGAATTTTTAGCTTCGTATAAAAACAGTTTTTTTCAATAGCCATTTCAGATAATTAATACTGATATTTATACTAGAAAAATTATTATAAACCATATCACTTGAAATAAATAATATATATTATCAACCATTTTGACACACGACTCAAAGTGAGAGTAGTTATTTTTTTAAACAATATCTCGATATACGAATTTCAAAAATTTTTATATAAAAGAAGTTTAAAATAGTCAATCAACAATTTAGGTAAAGTTAGTGTATCACATAATATTTTCAATAAATGTTATCGTGAAAATTTTTTGCGACGTTTTATAGAACTGAATTCTTTTAAACGAATTCAAATCAAAGGTTTTATTGTTGGAGTACGTAGTTAACGTACAGAGTTTTAAAAAACTTCCATGATTAAGAGTTTAACGGAATTGCATTGAAATCGTACGAATTTTCTCAGACTTAATAAGTTAACACTTTCTCTTTGATTAAGCTGCCAGTAGTTAAATCTAATGAAACTTCCGAAAATATGCGTTATAAATAAGATTATAGGCCTTTGTTACAATTACAGCTTCCTTAATAAGGTTTTATTATTATGTGCTAATGTTTTTCTCTTTTAGATTACAAATCTTTATCACCGCAGACACCAAGAAACTAAGTAATGCCACTCAAAAGTTTAGTTGGCTTTATAATTCATTTAACAATTTCATATTTTATGTAAAACGGTTTTTTTCTTATTCGTTTCTTTTTCTATTAATTCCGTATTCCACAATGCTTCTACACAGAATTAAGATAATAATTCTCTCCTACCAGCTTCATACACTGTGTAACTCCTAATATGATCCTTTCTATGTCATAATGAAATCTTAAGATTTGTATGTGGTTCTTCGTAGAATTAAACTGATGTGAGAAGTAGACACACGAAATGTTCAATATGACTTTGACGCAGGTACCGCCACTGTCGAGGACATGGTGGCTTATCTGGTCAGAGTTAATGTCCTCCAGGCACCGACTAAAAGTGCTTGGAGGTTGCGGGTATTATAATGAGGTAGACTATCACTGTTGTATTTTGAAGTACGAATATATTGTCTCGTATATATTCACAAATACACAACATCAAAACTTTCGAGGTGCGGTACTGTCATAATTTGTTTACTCGTATTCACGGGGCGAATTCGTGGTTGAGTGGGGCTTCTTTGGACGACGAATTCTATACCTAACTCAGCGGTGAGTGTGGGTAGGCTGTCATCTGGGAATGAGTTCCAGCGAAGTGGTAGGCCGTGGAAGCCGGCCCGCCGGTGCTGATTCTCCCTGGGCTGCTGTTCGGACTCGTACTCACGTCTTCTCGCGATTTCTTCCCGCAACTCTTCCCTTGGCTCGGTGATGATCAACTGTCCCCCCTCTACTCTGGAAACAGGGTTTTTATGCTTGCAAGCCCCCCAGTCTTAATTGTCGGCACGTGGCGCCTTGTAGGGGTGGGAAGGAGGTGTGAGGGGGTGAGGCGGAAGAGCTCCGAACAAAGCCTTCCATCACACATGTCCTGATTTCTGAAGTTTCAGGCGGGGGGAGGGGTAATACCTACTGTCGTCAGCGATCCTTCCGTGGTGCGTATTTTCTGAGTTAGGTGAAATACGCCCGATTATTTGGTTGATATCTCGTGAATTCCCTGTACTCCACAGATCTCGCGGCGGGCGAGAGGTGTCCGGGGGTGAAGGGGGGGAGGGGGAAGGTCTACGCTTCCGCTCCACGTGTACTGAAA
>NQII01012306.1:13537-25431 GCA_002778355.1 Clitarchus hookeri
GGTGATCTACTCGCGTAAAAGTTGTCATTATTTAAGTTTGGACAGATTCTGGCGTACCTCCAAACCCTATATGCAAAAATTTCACTTGAATTTTACATAGGTCATTTTTGTACTACGTTAGTTGCAAAATTACTCATTAGTTAAATACATTCCCATGGTTCCCATGAATTGACTCACCAAGATCTATATGCTTGTATTTTCTCATTGACTTTTGATGCCCAAAAACTCTACAATTACATCAGTTTTCAGTCCTTAATAGAGTGAAAATAACATGTTGTTTTAGTGAAATGTTAATATATTTTAATATTTTGACATCTTCCATGAGAAATTATTCCCTTAGCGGTCATGTGTGTCCTCCTTTTGGGCCGAGAAAAGGTTAAACACAGCTTGGCAAGCAACTTTGTTTAATGAGTGCATATGCAATTTTCACTGGCTTCTTGCAAAAAAATCAGAATTTATTATTTGTCAACTTAATATCAAAATGCCATTACCCGGTCCTTCACAGGCTTTATATACATGGTGCGTGGTCATGCTGCTTAATTAACAGTAACTGATACTGGGACCTGAGTAGAGTGCCATAACCAGGAGGCCAAGAAGACACCACCAACTTTTGAGGTAAAGCTCATACACACACAGGAAGTATTTAACTTCAAGTGATGGTGGCAAGTGTTTTTCAAGAAAACTGCTAAAGTTCTGCGAAGCAAATAAAGTTTCCAAATAAGCAAATACAAATATTTGACTTTTACTGAGCAACAGAAGGGTTATGTAACGTGTTACGACTTTATTGATGGTCTTCTCAGAGATGACTAAACTGTAAAAGGGTGTAGAGGTTGCCCTTCCTACTATCAGTGCGTACTATGAGAAGATTCCCATCAAGAAGAAAAAGCTCGACGATCTTGCAAAAATCGTCCATTATGTTCCCGATGACACTTCTATAATCAGATGTTATTGTGTCATACTTCTCATGTGTACTGGGACAGGCTTATTTTGTGAGATGGACTTGCATTATATTTTGTAAGTAATTTTTATTATGTTTGTTTAACCTGAGGACATGTAAGATAATTATGTTCACTATAGGCCCCTTGTTAATATATTTAAGCAGCCATTACAAATTCTGTAATAATGTTTTTTTTTTTCAGCATGTTCATTTAATTGAGTTAAAGAAGGGAAAGATTCCAATGTCTTTTGCTCACTGTTATATACAGAATATGTATATTACATCATGTTATCATTGTTACTTTGGTTCTTTAGATCAGCTTTGTAATTTAAAAGACAAACCCTTTTTTTTTTTTCTCCCAAAAGTTCCTCTTCATGGAATCTTTCCCTTCTTCATTTCACCGATTCAGTTACATATAAAGTTTACTCATCCACTTTATATTTTTAAGCAAGAGTAATTTCAAAGGCATTTATTTTGAAACTTAAGAATATTTGCTACATTTTCATTAATGGTTTTTCTTGTCTTTTGAATGAGGTGTTAAATAAAGTTTCATTTGTTTTACATTGTACATTTTTATAGTAGATAAGTCTTGTAATATGAGATTAAGTACAGTATATTTCAGTCAAACTACTGGTTTCTCTATATTTTAGGCTACTACTGCATTGCTAGTTTGTTTGAAACTTTACCTAATACAAAAATTGCATTTCATTTGCAACCAGGTACTGAATATTTATTTTTATATGCAGGAAATGAAAAATACAACTATTGTTATAGGCAGGAAATGAAACCATAGTCTATGGGGAAATGGCGGGACCATGAAATAAATAGTTTTATATGCAGGAATGTTATATACTAAAGACTGGCAACATTCTCTGTGCCAGTGCCGACCACACCTGGTGGGTGACACCCTAGCGCTTAATGGTCGCAAGAGGCTGCAACATGTGACTGCTATATTTCCTCGTGATTCGTGACTCGGAATTAATCACCACCACCACCACCTTGTGTAGGAGCGTTTCTTCAAACTTTGAATGCAAGCTATAGAGATGTCTGCGCTAATAGTTTTAAAATAAAATACACACACTTAATTTTCAATTATATTAATTTTAATTTACAACATAAAGTTACATAGTAATTTGATTTCATTCATTAATATGCTTGATGGTAGCAGACAGTTATATGTCAATTAATTTTATCGCAAAAGGAAATTTAATAATTCTTTTTCAAGACTATTTGTGTTTTGATTATTTGATGTTTCCTATTATTTTGGATTGAGTTGAGAGTAAAAAAATATGTTTGCAGTAGTTTTATTTTACTTGACAGTCAATTGTTTTTTTTAACCTCCAAACAATGGGCAAGACAGAAAGAAAGTGCAAATACAGTGCACTATTTTCATATTTTGAAATTACGTGTTGTCACGTGTAAGTTTTAAAAAATAGAAAAAAATTAAGCCCAAGGGAGCTTATTAGTTAAACATTACATTAGGCAGTATTACATTAAATTGTTTTAATTCAAAGTATTTTTAATTTTTGTATATTGGAATGTGCATAAGCTATGGTGTAGACTGGTCAAATAATGCCATAGAAGGTACAAATTTCATAGTGTGATTATTTGAAGTTTGTATTTTATTGGCAAATTATATAATCTTTACTTGTGGTATTTTTTTTATTGTCCTAGTTGCTGGTGGTGTTCCAAAACAAGGTATCGGACTACTGTTTTGCTCGTAAGACTGAGAAAGAAGAACTGATGAAAGATGTGGCTCAGAATATTGGACGACAACAGCTTCCATCTACTCCATCAGTTCCGGCTCATCACAATGCTGACCCTGGTGAGTTACAAGCACAAAAATTCCATAAATCTTGAAGGTCAAAAAATTGTATGCTATTAGAGGGTGGACACCCCTATTATTTTTATGAAGGTGGAATGTCTTAACACCGGTTTTTTTTATAGGTTGAAGATATCGATAACACGAAACGTAATCCAAAGAATCAATAGTTTAATTTCATGCTGTTTCTGATATTTTGTGAAAATTCCATTTCTAAACATAATTTATACAGTGGAACCTCTATTTTACACTTTTCAGGGGACCAGGAAAATATGTTGCAAAATGTAAGAAAGTGTGAAAAGAGGGAAACTTGTGCAATAAAAACAGACATTAGGACCAAAAGAAAGTATGTGTAAAATGCAGGAAAGTGTAAAATCAGAGGGTGTAATACAGGAGTTCCACTGTATCTCCCTTAGGAATTGAGTTAGGCTATAAGTTGTATTGCAAATGTCTACCTCAATTTCCACAGGGAATCTCCTCGTGTAATATTTCGGGCGAGTTTCAGAACAGCCTGTAAATAGGATGATTCACGAGGAGTTACCGCCACTCACAGGGCCTATTCCTTACATCATTTGGAGCAAAATATTTTATATAAATGTGGGTTCTATTCCCAACATTTACAGAGTAATTCGAAACATTTGAAAAATGACGAATAAAATAACCTTTTCAGAAGTAAATACAGTGATGTATTATCAGACCATATTGTTCACAGTTGGGCATCACAATCGCGTCTAACAAGCTTACAAAAGATGTTCAAAAATGTTTCTGTCTGCTTCCACACATTTGGCTACGTGCTTATGAACCGCACATTTTGCTCTACATAGCTGCATACGGATGTCTTTGATTTCTGTAATGGCATGCATGAAACGTACAAGTAGTTCCTTACGTATTTGTGCAGTCCTTTGGCAAACAATATCCTTCATCCATCCCCATATGCAATAATCTAGTGGTTATAGATCGGTAGATCGAGGGGACCAGGGGTGAAAACCACCTCCTCCTATCAATCTCAATCTCTTAGGGAAATGCACATGTAAGTGTTCAACCACGGCATGGTGGAAGTGAGGAGGTGCACCATCATGCTGGAAGATCATACAACATCTCACTGCTAACTGAATATCCTCAAGTAACAGCTGCAGTTGTTCTTGCAGACATTGCAGATACACTACCCCAGTCAATCAGCCCGGGAAAATGAATGGCCTGATCAGCTGATTGTGTAGGACCCCACACCACACATTGATGCTGGCACAGTGTTGAAAACTCCTTTTCTTTGTGGGATGGGTATGCTGATTGTGGAATTACTCTGTAAATATTGGGAATATAACCCCCATTTATATGGCATATTTTGCTCCAAATGATGTAAGAAATAAGTCCTGAGAGTGGCAGTAACTCCTTGTGAATCATTCTGTATGTATTTGGTTTATCACTGGTAAGCTGCTAAAATCCTATCTCCATGGCAGATGGCCGGGAGCAAATGAGAGTTGGAGAGGCTACAGCCATGTTCGATGCCTGGACAACACGTGTGTCAGTGGAAATGGCAGACCCCGCCCTTTCACAGTTTTCACCCGACAGAATCTTAAAACTAAATACAATTGATTTAATCTGAAAAATAATGCGATATTATGGCAGGTGATAGAAGGGACGTGATAATGCTGTGAAACAAGTAGTACTTAACATTAACGTGATAAATGAAGATGCCTGCCATACATTAAATACACGGAATACGAAGTAGTATCATCACAACCTTTCCTATAAATTTTGATGTACTTGGCACACAAAATGAATTTCAGGTGTTTTTGGGTGTAACCATTCCATTATAGAAAGAATTCTTGTATGTTTACAAGTGTGTCCAGGTAAAAGACTCCTTGTTACTAGGAGAAAGGTTCTCTCTCCCCTTACCACAGTGGTTCTAGAAGAGTGGCATTACCAGCTAGCAACTAGACACCAAACACATTGACAAGAGGTGAGAGTGCCCTTCAGTGGGGTTTTTGGTTCGAAACTATATTGTGGCAATTATGCATGCACAGAGAAGTAGATAAGTGGATATGCACACAGAAGGCAAAGTGGGTAAGGGAGGTGAAAGTGAAGAGAATGATCAGACCAAAAGAGGTTAACTGGTAGATGTATGTTTTATTTGGTCAGCAAGAATTTACAAGACATATATCTTCGACCTGTGCTCGCTAACGTCTGGTGGACGAGGGACCAAGTTTGCCAAACTGTTTACCACAGGGCGGCCGAGTTATTGATCAAATTTCTGTTATTGGCTCTATCTTAGTGTCTTGAGATTTGTGTCTTTTGTTTCTGCAAGTGTATGTTTTAAACAAGTCTTAAATTTTTAGTTGCATATTATAGCATATATTTATTCATGTTATGGAGTCTATTATGATGTTTACAGTAGCTCACTGCGTTAAGTACAGCCTACACTTGAACAGTGAAATATTTTGTATTTGATAATTAAAACATTGCAACGTACATGTTTGCATGTTTGCATGTACACACCTGTTTGTGAAATGATTATCTCGCAGCTTACCCAAAAAAATTTTCACCCGACACCACTGCCTTCTCCAGAACTTTTTTTGTGGTGTGAAAAAATGTCTGCTGTCTGTTCACACTGTTTTTTTATTGTGTTCCTTTTTATTAAATCATTACTACTGTTGCACAGGACTTTAATTTATGTTGTGTGTAACAGGGGCGAGGAGGGCTCCGCCTCCAAGGCCCCCACCACCCACGACATCAAGCCAGGCGGCCCCCACACTGCCCTACCCCATGTATCCTCAGTACATGCCGATGCCGTACGGGGCCACGACCGCTGCTCCCTACCCCTCGTACGCGCCTCCGCCCATGCCGAACAGCTACAATCCCTACGCCCCCGGGGGAGGAGTGCCCTACCCCCAGCAAGGTGAGTCCTGGTCACGACCCCCAGACCATCAGCCACAGCAGGAGAGCTGCTCTCTCTCCTGAGTGTGGTTTGCTTGTTCCCTGCAGACATACTTCCGCTTGGTATCAGTCCACTGTAATTGTGTATCAAGTTGGAGACTTGCCTGGTATTTAGAACCTGGAATAATTTCCTCTGTAAGAGAAATGTCACAAAATATATATTCACAGAAAAATTTGAAACAATTAAAATCAGTTGTTACCAGTTCATCTTTTTTTGCTGTTAAGAATTTTATAATAAAGCTTTTGTGTTTAAAATTAAAATGTTTGCTGTAAATTGGTAATGAAACACATGTGCTAACTAAGCTTCAATCTTATGTTAATTTGCTGTGGGCTTGCTTCTGGGAAATACCAGAAGTGGTACCAACTTTGTTTGACCACAGTCCTTGCTTAAAAGATGTACATCAAAGGGTTCAGGTAGCAAGCTTTGCTTGGGAAAGGAGAAGTAGAAAGCTTAACATGAAATCTAGGTCCCAAATAAACCATTCCATGAGTTAAGCTGTATGTTTGTCATTGTGCTAAGGATTTTGTATGCAATTTACAGTGCATGTTGCATTGGTGATTGAATATTATGATAGTATGTGTTGTGTTAGTGTTACAGTGTAAAAATAATAATGCAACCTCTACATTGAATTTGTATTTTTTAGTTTCACGAGATGGCTTGTGCTTGCATAAGTACTACTAAAGTTTGGTGTCTAGAAATTGGCAGTGAAACTGCTTTAAGTGTGTAATAATTTACATAATTTAATTGTTTAGAGCACATGAAAATCTGAAACTAAAGGTGGTTGGCATATTTATTTATTCACTGTATTTTTACATCTCTGCATATTTTTTTATATTTTTTGCTTAAAATGTAGGTTAGAAAGCCCATGTATATCTTTGGTGCAAGTAGATAATTAAATAAGAATTACTGCTACTTTTTGTTAATTAATATTGAATCTATTTTTAAAATATATATATAAAAAAATGTTTTATTTAAAAAATACAAATAGTTTTATATTTTCTTAATAATTAGTACCTTTCATGAATTGCAGCATTACAGTCCAGGTTCATATTACAGACTATGCAACTGAATGAAACATGTTAGTGACAGCTTCTTGTATAGCTCCAATTTGTAAACAAGTGGTGAGATTACTGCTAATTATCAAGGCTGTGCTTAAGTGGTGGAACCCGTCTTAAAATTAATGTGGAATACATAATTGCAGATTGGTGTGGTTTTTATGTGATGGAGTCTTTCAAAAAATCGCCTTTATTTACAACTACTGTGATGATGCAAAATAAATTAAAACTATGCAGTTTTTTTTGCATGTTTGAAATGGTAGAATATTGTCTGGAACTTGTGTAAAGAGAACCACAAACAATTTTTTCCTAACATAGATGGAATATAATTTCACTCTGGGGGTGTAGAATTGACCATATTTGAAGATAAATGTGGAGCATTTCATGAAAGAGAACAGTTGGGATGTGCAGTTTTACAGCATGCTATGTTAGATAAGACTTGTACAGTTTGCAGGACCTCGATGGTCACAGTGAGCACTTGACCAGAGTAGTGAAAAGTATGTTTTCCTTCTGCCTTGGTTGTCATCCCAGACAACTGTTTTTCATCTTGGCTCTAAACTTTGCAGTACTATGAGCTCTCTCACACGTGGACATCCCCTCTATCTGCCAAGTAAATAACTTTATTCCAACAACCCCTCTTGTCAACTTGTCACTTCTGCATACTTTTTGTTGCTTGAGAGTTAAGGTGGTGTGTACTGACTTAAAATATATATGTATGTATATGGTAGATATTTGCATCAGTGTGGTCACTTCTGTAAACCTTTATTTTATCAATATGTTCAGATTGGCATGTAGAACATACATGCTACATCTCAGGGACTGTGAGCTGTTGCTGTTAGTTCCACTGCAGTTCCTGCTAAAGTTTAAAGTTCATTGAGTGTTAAAAAAGTTTCCTTAAAAATTTTAAAATAGTGTTAAGTGCAGTAAGCAATTGAATATGTATTGTACATCAGCGATAAAACTGAAATGCATTTTATTACACTCGTAACACCAAAAAATAAGTTAAACATTAAATAAAACTAAATTGGCAATAATACTAAAGTTTATAAGTTAAACTTAAATTAGCTCTTATAACAAGTTATTTTCTGATTATTGTTTTTGTAAGTTACTAACCAAAGGGCACACACATTGTCTACAAACTTCAACATTTTCTTAATGAAAAAAATTCTTACTGTTGATTACGTATCAAAATATTTTGGGTCACAAATTCTGTGTGGTGAATATGTTTTGAGATATGCATTTTTATTAACTACCTATATAGAATATTTACAATAATAAAAACAATAACACCAAAATCTTTAAAACAAATATTGAGCTAAAGGTAAAACCTTAAAATCATGTTCCTAATCATAAGGAATGAAACATGCTAATAATAATCATTTCAGTTTTATGTGCATCTTAACTTTCTAATGTCAACTGGTGCCTTAAGAATTTCATTTCTAATGGAATTTATGTGATTAGTGTTGAAGCACTGCAAATAATATACTGTACTTCTATCAGTATTTAATTTTTAAAATAAATTAATTTGTGGTCTGTCTACAGTTGACAGTTTTTGACTACCTAACATGAAATATGTACTGGAATTGAGAGTTGTCTATTTATAAACTGTGAGTGTGAATGTATGAGATACGTGTTAAGGCAGAGACAGTGTAAGGGGCTGGAAACTTAAAGTATAGTTAATACATATATAGCTGTCTAAATGAATCTCTCAGTCCAGTTGATTGAACTTGTGTGATCTGTTGAGTGTAGAGTTGTATGTGTGTGTGCACATATATATATTTTTTCTTTTTTATGAATTTTTTGTGACTGCTTTAGTCTTCAGAGTTTTTGTAAATTATTTCCAGTGTCCTCCAATTTATCTACATGCTGTGATCACCTTTGACATATTATGGTCTTTTTAGCATTTCATGTGCTGTTTTTACAATACTACCCGTATTTTAAGTATGTGGGTGTAATGCAGGAGAAATGAAGCCAGTGTATGAAAATGTAGGGGAAGTACTCGCATGAAACTTCCTAAGGAAAATTTATGTGCTTGACCAATTCTTCATAATATCCATTAAACTGTTAAGTAGCTTTCAGTTTCTAGGCACTGTTTAAAATTTCTCTGCTAGTGACATTCAGTTTTGGAGTAGAGCACATTGGTATCTGTAATATCTTCTGAATCACATAAAATTACAGAATTACTGTACAGTGCTTGCATTGTGCCATATCTTTCGAATACTGTATGTCCAGTAAATACAGGTAGTATAAAAATAAATTAAAATATATTAAAGATAACACAACTGAATTTGTTCTGCATTAACTGAATTTATATTTTATCTGGTGTTTCTGCAAAGAACAGACAGGATGTGTATTTGTTGGTGTGATTCTGATCAGTTAATTTTGACTTCTGAAACGACTTGAAATTGTTATTGCTTATTAGAAAAGTTCAAATTGTGTAGAATCAGTTTTTTCAGAATTTTTTTTACAACTTGGTATTAGCATTATTTGTGGAGGAACTGTGAGTTAATATGTGACACCGATTTTGGAAAACATAAATACCAATTGTAAAGTGAAAGTGTCAGCAAGGAAGTTAATGAACGCACAGCAATAAACATGAAGTATGCACGTTTCACACTTCCACTGTTGTCATGCAATTCTTTTATAGTGAATGTCATATTTTGTATAAAGTAATGTACAGTATGAACAAATTCATTATAAATGAGAAGTGTATAGAAGAGTTGAATTGATTTCTAGTTGTTCATATGGTGCAATTACTTTTTTGTAAGAAATATAAATACTGAAAGTACTTTTGTTACAAATTTTTTGCAATATTTCATTATTACAATTGTTATTAGTGTATAAGTAAATAATAACATTTTCTTATCAAACAAAGGATTATTGTATTGCAAGTTTTTTCAGTTTGTGTATTAAATTTCGCAGGATTATTCGTACTATTTTGAATGGCTGTATTCATTCATTATTATGTACATTTACTTTTAGTTACCACTATACATTCTAACACCGCCTTCAATATCTGTGGAATACTGTTACCAGTCAAGTATAAAGGAAACTGTGTAATGTAAGCAGATTGTTCTATATTGGTTTATCATTGCTTGAATTACATACCTGCTCTTTGTAAGTTCTGTGTATAAAAACCTATCAAATATGATTTTTCTTTTTATTTTATTATTTGCAAGTGTTCTATTCTGTATACCAATACATTTTCTCTTGCCTTTGTGGAGATTAAAAGTGTAATTGGAAATAATGCATCCTTAGTGATGGCAGTGCATTATGCTTGTGACATGGCATATCACAGCAATCAGGGAAACCATTACAGTGAATTCTCTAATGCATAATTTCTCAGGGGACTGACAAAAAATTTCAATACATGTGGACTTTCAATGAATGTGGGCTTGAAATGCAGAAAGATAAAAAATGGGACCACAGAATATGTTCCATGGATGCAGACTTTCAATCCTGTGGGTTCAATACATAGAGGTTCCACTGTAGTAATTCGTGTTTCAACATTAAACTAATGTAATGCTGTGAATTGGGTTTATAACAGGTGTTGCATTCAATTTGAGTTGTCAGCAGTTATTCTTTGTCCATCTGAAAGTTGAAGTTCTTTCTGTGCCTGTTCAAACATTTGGAAGGTATTGGTTATATTCAGTTGACCTGTTATCCACAGGCTTTCAGTTAATTTATTTGTGTTAGTTAAGGTTGCAAGCAGGCTGCTAGGCTACCAAAAATATATGCAAGGACAGGAATTCAAGGATTACACTGTGAATACTTGAATTCCTGTCCTTGTATATATGTTTAATCTATTAGTGATTGATGTTTACATTGTCAGCCCACTGCACATGTCATCTTGAATATGGACTAAATGTTGGGCTATCTGTCTGAGCATATTCTCTTATGTACATAAAATTTTATATTGGTGTTTGTTTAAGAAAGAAGTGGTGTTATTAATGCTGAGAGGCAGTGTTATTTTTGCTGAAAAGTGGTTTTATTTAATTTTGTAAAAATCTTTTTTAGTTTACAAAACATTTTGCACTACATACTGTTTTTTGCATAGGAGAGAGAAACTACTCACGATGAAGAGGGAAAACGTTTACAAATTAATGTTACAT
Source organism: Clitarchus hookeri (assembly GCA_002778355.1). Taxonomy (NCBI): domain Eukaryota; kingdom Metazoa; phylum Arthropoda; class Insecta; order Phasmatodea; family Phasmatidae; genus Clitarchus; species Clitarchus hookeri. The sequence goes on from NQII01012306.1 coordinate 24,399, forward strand.
AAAACATTTTGAGAATGAAGTGAAGGTACACGGGACACTTGTCCCTGTCCCCCTTCACCTTCATTGTTGCTGTGAATAATTTATTAAATTGTATTTAAAAAGGCAATAACAGATATTTTGTTGTTTCATGTTCATTAATTAAGTCTCAAAAAAAAAAAAATTGTGGAAATAAGTTTTATAAATTAATTCAGTAAATTATTCACTGTTACTAATTTTTCTTCATNAAAAAAAAAAAAATTGTGGAAATAAGTTTTATAAATTAATTCAGTAAATTATTCACTGTTACTAATTTTTCTTCATATATTCATACAAACACAATCAATAATTACGGTTTGATCTAACTTGAGAATATTAATCATAAATTAAGTTTGGTAGTAGTGATCAAGTTTATGGTTTAACATTACGTCAGCAGCAGGTTATTGGAGACAATGCCAATTGTGCAGACAGCCTGGAGATGGAATGCAATTGGCCATGGTTTCTACAAGAAACTGTGTTAGCATTCGTCTGGAGTGATTTTGTAAAACAGTGGGAAACTGAAATCAACATGAGAGGCAATTAAACCTGAGTTGTCCTAAATGCAAGTTCTGTATGTTACTGTGATCTCTTCCTGTAAAATTTGAGAGAATGCGGTGCTAATTTTGTGTGTGGTTAATAAATGTAGATCTCGCTTACCTCCCATTTCTGTGATGCAGTTATACGCCTTTTTTCTTCCTACTTATTCAAGCTTGTAAACGNTAGATCTCGCTTACCTCCCATTTCTGTGATGCAGTTATACGCCTTTTTTCTTCCTACTTATTCAAGCTTGTAAACAACAATTTTTTGTTACAATGTGGTGATTTACCAACATGCTTTGTTTGCAGAACTAAAACAGTTAACATTTTTAAGGAACAAGCTACTAAAAAACTTTGTGGCTCCAAAATATCCCCCATTTATTCTATGATTATAGTAAGGGTACACAAGTACAAATGTTTTATGTTATACTGTTGTGTGTTTAGAATTTTCTTCAGGCCAAAATAGCAGTAAAAAATGTGAT
>NQII01012307.1:3892-23744 GCA_002778355.1 Clitarchus hookeri
GGGGGGGGGGGGACAACAGATCCTGGAAGCAGCGGGGCAGCTGCCACGCTCGTGGAAGAGCGGAGTGACGTCAGCAGAGTGTATTTCTCGGTCGGGCCGGCAGCCAGCCAGCCCAACCTCTCCGTGGACCAGTTGACACCGGGCAATTACAACCGACTCGAAAATAACTTACAACAAGGCGAGCGGTCTACGTCGCTGGACTAGACGTGGGGATAGGGGTGGGGGGAAACAGATCCTCCCCTCTCCGCCTTGACTGGCGTCCAACATCTCCCGCCGCAAGTCGCCCAGAGACGCCACGGGGACGCACAACAACCCCACAGAAGAAGAAGATAGGATAGATACCGATTCACAAATGACGAGACGGCTGGAATAAAACCCTTATTCTGAGATAACGGCAGCCCAAGGTTTCGGGAAGGAATTTCTTTTAAGATTGACTCCCCCAATTAAACTCCGTGGGTGCATACTTGGCTGGCAGAGTCCTTAAAGACGCTGACTACGAAAAAATGTGTTATTTTATATGNTAAACTCCGTGGGTGCATACTTGGCTGGCAGAGTCCTTAAAGACGCTGACTACGAAAAAATGTGTTATTTTATATTTTTTAACACATACTATTTAACTTGTGGACATTATCTGCGACTACTTTCTCCTCGGATGAAGCAGGAAATATAACCAGGGTAACTGAAAGGTCTTGTCTTAATTCATTTTAAGGCATACTTTGTAAAAGTTATTTTACAAAGATTCAGGTGCAGCCACAAATAAAAAATATGCAAGAATGTCCCTATATTCAGTAATTTTTTGAAATAGCAGAAAACTTTCCTTTNTAAACTCCGTGGGTGCATACTTGGCTGGCAGAGTCCTTAAAGACGCTGACTACGAAAAAATGTGTTATTTTATATGTTTTAACACATACTATTTAACTTGTGGACATTATCTGCGACTACTTTCTCCTCGGATGAAGCAGGAAATGTAACTAGGGTAACTGAAAGGTCTTGTCTTAATTCATTTTAAGGCATACTTTGCAGCCACAAATAAAAAATATGCAAGAATGTCCCTATATTCAGTAATTTTTTGAAATAGCAGAAAACTTTCCTTTNTGCAGCCACAAATAAAAAATATGCAAGAATGTCCCTATATTCAGTAATTTTTTGAAATAGCAGAAAACTTTCCTTTTGCGATTCTGTATACGTATTGAAGTAGCTCTTGGAATTTTATTTCAGTGTGAATTACCTAAATTCTGTACGTATGTTAGTTTCAATTATTTTTAGATTTTTAAAATNTTGGAATTTTATTTCAGTGTGAATTACCTAAATTCTGTACGTATGTTAGTTTCAATTATTTTTAGATTTTTAAAATTTGATTTTGACATTTATTTGTGCGAAAATAATAATTTATAATACCTTCTTACACCGTAAAATATTAGCTGCCTTTNTTTGATTTTGACATTTATTTGTGCGAAAATAATAATTTATAATACCTTCTTACACCGTAAAATATTAGCTGCCTTTATTATTCTCTCGGACCACTGGCGGAAGGTAAGAAATAGCATATTCTTTATTATTTTCCAACAGTGCTCCGAAAATAATAAACGCAGTGAATACATAACACTACAAAAGGTGTTCGAAATTATTATTTGTATCGCAAAAGCAAAAAAAAAATTAAGACAAGCAAACGTGCCAACTAATTTAAATCGTTGCCCATTTTCAACACAATACCACGCCAAATCTGTTCCTATAATCCACTTTATGTATGTCGAGGCAGCCAAAGCAATAAAACGTTACTTACCAACACTGCCATCTGACGTCAGACTCATTGCAAGTTTGGATGGCCTGTAAGGGGTGTACACAATTTAAAAAAACTTAAGGCAGTAAGCGTTACGCACTAAGCACTGGCAATAGCGATGTTACTGCTTATGTTAGACCAGCAGAAACGCAACTTGGTGTGTGCTGTATTCAATCGAAATCGTCACAGTTGTTTATTTATTCGTATTTTTGTTTTTGGCGGTTGTCTTTTCGAAGCAGCACATTACAAATTAATATGGTGGTGAATAATTAGAAATAAAAATTTCGAAATATGCTCATTTAAATTAACTCTTTTTCGGTGATTGGCAAGAACTTACGGAGAACATTCGAGCAGAAATCCGACGTTTACGACCTGAAACCTTGCGTACGGTCATGGAAAATGCTATGGAAAGAGCCTGTATTTGTGAGCAGGANTCCGACGTTTACGACCTGAAACCTTGCGTACGGTCATGGAAAATGCTATGGAAAGAGCCTGTATTTGTGAGCAGGTAAACTGTGGTCATTTGAGGGATGTTGTTTTTCACACATAATCCTTAAAAAAAAATCCATTAATTATATTTCCAAATAAAACAATAAAAAAATTTTAAAAACATGTGTTTGTAAAAGTTATTTTTGTTTTATATCATTCAGTCTTTCAGTGGCCACACTAAAAAAAAAATACTTTTTCATTATGTAAGTGCGGAAATTGAACCAAAAGTACGGAAATTTCGAACAAAATGTAAGGAAANAAAAAAATACTTTTTCATTATGTAAGTGCGGAAATTGAACCAAAAGTACGGAAATTTCGAACAAAATGTAAGGAAATTCATTTCTGAAAATCTGGCAACACTGCGCTTGCCCCCACTTTCCCCCCTAGTTGTTTCGCCACTGGACTCCGCTGTGCGGCATGCCCCGACACCGAGCGAGCGTACTGCAAATGAGACGTGTTTCGGGAGATTTGCTGAACAACAGTGGCAAGTGAAGTGTTGCGCGGGAAGCTGGTGCTTGCTCGCTGCTGTACAAGCTCGGTGCACGCAGCAGGAAGCAATTACCGCCGCAGAGCCTTGGGGAAACTGGATGTATTTTGAAGACACACAGGCGAGCAGCCAATGGGGGCCCTTTACACACGTCCTGTGGCGTCACATGCCGAACTACGTTTTACTGATGGACGTTTAAACCAGCAAGCAACAGGGTACAGCACAGGACTAACGCCAGCTAACCTTGCAACAGTTCACCACACGCCACTGCCGAACATTAGGCGCGGACGGATTTTCTCACCAAATATAGCAATTTCAGAAGATGGTCTAGTGACCAAATTTCATATTTGCCACAGGTCGAAAAATTTGTGATTACCATACAAACCTGATGGCTGAACTGGTGAATTTAAGGGAAGACTAAGAACAATTTCTTCACCTGTCAGATTATCGCGATTTTATGTCTTCAGGATAGTTAATTTCAATCGAATTTATGATGTAACCACCTGGAGAGAACATGTGATTATATTGACATGCATATTATATGTTTTATTGCATGTGAATACCTCTTTATATGTAGATAGTTGCGTACACTGTCCCTTGCGGGAATAATGATAATATTTGAGCCCGTTGTAAGCGAAATTCTCGAAACCTCTACACGGGAAAAGTACTTCAGGTATGCGTTTATACATCTTGAGAGTACTGTGCGTTTGTACGCATGTCTGGCGAATACGTTATTTAAGTATTTCAAATGAGATGTTTTCTTTTATCTTTTAATTGTTACGATTTATTACAGTGGTAATTGTATATAAGGTGAAACTGCAATAATAAATAATATTTCAAGCCGCGTATAAAAATGTTATATTAATTTCGTCTAAATTTAATTTTAAACATACTAAGATTACAATCTGGTGAGTTTTGTATAGTCGATTCACGGTTTCTTCGCACTTTTTGAAACAAACCTTTGAAAAATCACCCCACGTATGACGTGTTTGTTTCCTACATTTACCGTGTATCATAAGCGTTTTATACTTGTTTACATGAAAGTAACATTTATTTATATTTTATATATAAATTATAATCTCATTTGATATTATTATGAATAAAAACAGAGAGAAAATAGGCGTGTTAGAAATGCCTAGTAAGTAATAGTTGTTATGCAAAATATTATTACACTGAGTGCGAACGAATGCGGTGCATTGTCCCTTACTTTCTATACTCGGTTAAGCTTTGTTTGCATACGGCGGAAGAATACCCTCCTGAAAGTAGAACCTTAGCAGGGCATCAGAAAAGTTGGAAGTATCTGTGAATGGTCTATACAGGTTGATTCTAAAATCATGGGACAAACATTGAGGGGTGGTAGAGCTCACTAAAACAAACAATTATTGTATAGGAATATATGGGCGGGAGTGACGCGTTGAGGCACAAACACAAAAATAACACATGAAATGCAACACATTGTTTATTTGCAACGTCGCCGCTAAATTACTTTTTACAGCAATGTTTATAATAATTGCTCAAAATTGCTACCACCGACAGTAATGCAAGCTTGGTAGCGTCGGTGGAGTGATTGGCGAACAGATTCAAATACGCCGGGTATTTCACGCACGCCACCATTGTCAGCCAATCACGCCATATGTAGAGGTCGCCAAGCATGCGAGACTGTTGGTGGATGCATTTCCAGCAACTGTTTTAACATTTTCTGTACGGAACCACTCGTTAGGTATGATGCTAATGAACATTTTATGTTTCCGTTAATGTTTTATGTTTGTGTGTTTGTGGCTCAACGCGTCACTTCCGCCCATATATTCCTATACAATGATTGTTTGTTTTAGTGAGCTCTACCACCCCTCAATGTTTGTCCCATGATTTTAGAATTCTTCTGTATACTGATTTAGAGTCTGTCTCTGGAAAAAGTCTGCAACTGACGCCGACGACTGCGGCGCACGAGCGCCGGTTCCACAGGGACAGAGAGACGATCCAAGAGCGGAAGCGATAACCGTTTACTCATCCCCCCCAAGAGTTTCGCCTCGCGTTGTCCGGTCGCCAACTGGCAACGCGGCAGGTTCTTAATCTCGCCGGACATCGAGACGATACAAATGCGGACTCGGTGACGTCCTTCGTTTGCTGCAGTTGGTAGTGACGCACAGTTTCTTTCTCCTGGCCTGAGTATACTTCGCATAAAACAGGTCAACGATGTTACAGTCTGTTCGCGGTTTCTTCGCACTGTTTGAAACAAACCTTTGAAAAAAAATCACCTCGTGTATGACGGTGTTTTGTTGTTTCCTAAATACATCACGTATCGCAAGCATTTTATACTTCTGTTAACGCAGACGTATATTGTGTTTGGTTAAACTGAACGTTTTACTTATATTTTATCGATAAACGATAAAATTTTAATTTATAATACATGTGAATAAAACCCCGGAGAAAATAGGTGTTTCGGCAATGCCTAGCAAGAAATAGTTCTTATGTAAATTATTATTAAACTGAACGTGCACGAATGCGGTGCGTTGTACTTTTGGGGGAACTTTTCTAGACTTAGTTAAGCTTTGTTTGCACGGGGCGGAGGAGTAGCCAGAAAGTAGAACTATAGGAGGGCTTCAGAAAAGTTGGAAAACCGTGAATGGATTATAGCAAGAAAGTTGGTCAAATTTCTCCACAAGACACTACTACATGTTTTTTTTTTTTTCAATAAGCGTAAACATTACTTTCCATATTATTAAGGTGTAAATACTGTTGTAATTACAAGTATACCGAAATAATGATCATAACTATAGCTGGCTCAAAATTACTAGAAAACTTTCGAAAGTCTCAACTTAAAAGAATACTTTCTTCACTAAGCGCTAATCGTGCGCCCTCATTCTTTCGATTTGAGACGATGCTCACTTTTTTTTTTGTAAATAAAAGAAGCGCACTATGAAGGCAAGTGTGGATTTTTAACTGCACTTATAACATTGAGTTACAGAATACCATTTCGCCTCAAAGATAGTTAAGCGGCAAATGTATTTATATAAAGACAGTAAAAAGTTAAGAGATTAGGCCACCTGGAGCGTTACTGGAGGTTGTGGACGATTGTCCACATGCATGTTCCATGCGTTAGTGCGCTCTCTGTTGGATCACAAAAGCACTGCGTAATTCCTACCACCCAAACTCCCTTATATCACGATATGCCAGACTTTTTGTGAGGTGTGCATGCTGATTTCCCCGCGACTTCCGTGGCGCGGCGCGGCGTCGCGACGGACGCGGGCGATCGAGCGCCGACGGCTGATGTTGTGCGTCCTGGCGGCGGCGCCTGGCCAACTCCGGGGCCCCACGCTATTCCTGGCCGGCCCCGTTACCAACGGGAATAACCACAACTTTATCAACACTAATGTCCTCCGCGCTGTCGCGCCGCGAAGCCAAGACGTCTACATCGGGCGAACCCATCCTGCGCCGGCTCCCGTCCCAGTTGCGCGTAGCTTCGTGCTGAGGTCACAATAGCGCCAAAGACTGTCAGGATCGAGACTTCTGTGACGTCGACGCGACAACAATCGACTGCACGACGAGACTTCCGAATAGAAAATATTTCTAATCGATTCGCGTAGCGGGCGCGACAGGTGTGTACACCTGTCTAACCCGCCATATTTTTGGTGCTCAAGTTTTACATGCGCTATTATTTCCTGTATTAATAAGCAAAGCAACGTATTTTTCTGCCTAGAACTACATCTATATTTTAAGCTCAAAGGACTAGCGGACACGGAAATGATTTTTCGGAAGGATAGCAAAATAGGAAAATAATGTAAACATTAATGGCCATCGTAAAATAGGTTAGTATGTAGTGGCGAGAAACCATTTATAAATAATATTGTTTAATGTTAATCGCGAGGCGGTAAAATCTAGCGTTCACACTAACACGGATTTTTGTCGTGTGGCGCCCTTTGCGTCGCATCTGTCGGGCTATTGTGATTCCAGTATTAAAAGCACTGACTGCCCCGTGTAGTCTATTCGCGGTTTCTTCACACTTTTTGAATAAGACCTTTGAAAAATCTCCCCATGAATGAGGTGCTTGATGGTTTCCTAGATATACCATGTATCACAAGTGTTTTATACTTGTGTCAACATAAAAGTACCTTATTGTTTTTAATTGAACTTTTACTTATACTGTATCTATAAATTATAATATTTCATTTATAATTAATATGAATAAAACTAGGGAGAAAATAGGTGTGTTGGTAATACCTAGTAAGAAATAGTTCTTATACAAAATCTTATTACACACGAGTGCGCACAGATGCGGTGCGCTATCGCTTTCGTGTGATTCTCTAGACTCCTTTAAGCTCTGTCGTCACGAGGCGGAGGAATATCCTGAAAGTAGAACTCCAGCAGGGTTTCAGAAAAGTGTGAAGCAACCGTGAACCCGGCCGGTTCACTCCGGATTTTCGCGAGTGGGAATCGTGCCGGACGATGCCGCTGGTCGGCGGGTTTTCCTCGGGATCTCCCGTTTCTCACCTCGCTTCATCCTCATCGGCTGTCGAGACCTCTCTGTTAAGAGCCGCCCACATCTCTTCAAGTAACCGTGAATGGCTTATGCCGACCGCTAGCTGACTCAGCTTTCTTGCAGCGAGCGGCAAATAAACCCTCGCGATAATATCTGTAGTACATTCACAATTACTTCCAACTTTTCTGAAGCCGTGCTGAAGTTCTACGTCCATGATATTCCTCCACCTCTTTCAAACAGAACTTAACCAAGCCTATCAAATTGCACCAAAGGGACAACGAACCGCATTCGTGCACACTCAGTTTAATAATATTTTGCATAAGAACTATTTCCTACAGGACATTAACCAACACACCTATTTTTTCCATGTTTTTATTATTTTTTAATTACAAATAAAATATAATATATAGATAGAATATAAGTAAAGTTCAACTTAACCAAAAAATATTATACTTTAACGTNATTGTTTAATGTTAATCGCGAGGCGGTAAAATCTAGCGTTCACACTAACACGGATTTTTGTCGTGTGGCGCCCTTCGCGTCGCATCTGTCGCGCTATTGTGATTCCAGTATTAAAAGCACTGACTGCCCCGTGTAGTCTATTCGCGGTTTCTTCACACTTTTTGAATAAGACCTTTGAAAAATCTCCCCATGAATGAGGTGCTTGATGGTTTCCTAGATATACCATGTATCACACGTGTTTTATACTTGTGTTAATATAAAAGTACCTTATTGTTTTTAATTGAACTTTTACTTATACTGTATCTATAAATTATAATATTTCATTTATAATTAATATGAATAAAACTAGGGAGAAAATAGGTGTGTTGGTAATACCTAGTAAGAAATAGTTCTTATACAAAATCTTATTACACACGAGTGCGCACAGATGCGGTGCGCTATCGCTTTCGTGTGATTCTCTAGACTCCTTTAAGCTCTGTCGTCACGAGGCGGAGGAATATCCTGAAAGTAGAACTCCAGCAGGGTTTCAGAAAAGTGTGAAGCAACCGTGAACCCGGCCGGTTCACTCCGGATTTTCGCGAGTGGGAATCGTGCCGGACGATGCCGCTGGTCGGCGGGTTTTCCTCGGGATCTCCCGTTTCTCACCTCGCTTCATCCTCATCGGCTGTCGAGACCTCTCTGTTAAGAGCCGCCCACATCTCTTCAAGTAACCGTGAATGGCTTATGCCGACCGCTAGCTGACTCAGCTTTCTTGCAGCGAGCGGCAAATAAACCCTCGCGATAATATCTGTAGTACATTCACAATTACTTCCAACTTTTCTGAAGCCGTGCTGAAGTTCTACGTCCATGATATTCCTCCACCTCTTTCAAACAGAACTTAACCAAGCCTATCAAATTGCACCAAAGGGACAACGAACCGCATTCGTGCGCACTCAGTTTAATAATATTTTGCATAAGAACTATTTCCTACAGGACATTAACCAACACACCTATTTTTTCCATGTTTTTATTATTTTTTTATTACAAATAAAATATAATATATAGATAGAATATAAGTAAAGTTCAACTTAACCAAAAAATATTATACTTTAACGTTAACACGTTGCAGAACCACTGTGCGCCGGTGGCGTGTGGTGAACTGTTGCAAGGTAAGCTGCCACTTGCTCACTGCTGTACATTCTCGGAGCATGCAGCAGGAACCAATTAACCACAGCGGAGCCCAGGAAAACGGAATGNAATAAAATATAATATATAGATAGAATATAAGTAAAGTTCAACTTAACCAAAAAATATTATACTTTAACGTTAACATGTTGCAGAACCACTGTGCGCCGGTGGCGTGTGGTGAACTGTTGCAAGGTAAGCTGCCGCTTGCTCACTGCTGTACATTCTCGGAGCATGCAGCAGGAACCAATTAACCACAGCGGAGCCCAGGAAAACGGAATGNCTTGCTCACTGCTGTACATTCTCGGAGCATGCAGCAGGAACCAATTAACCACAGCGGAGCCCAGGAAAACGGAATGTATTTCGACCACTCACAAGCGAGCAGCAAGGGACCGATTATACACGTCCTGTGGCGTCACCTGCCGAACTACGTTTTAATAGTAGAAATATGAACCAGCAAGCAACAGGGTGCAACACGGAGCTAACGTCAGCTTACCTTGCAACAGTTCACCACACACCACTGCTGTGTACAGGATACACACGATAGTTATTTTTGGCCGGTGCTGTACTTGGCGAGGTTCAATGTCCAATGGTATTTCCTGCGAGTGGCTGATTCGTAAAGTGTGTTATTGCTCTAGGTTATGAATGGTCTATATTACCGTAGCCGAACATAAGTCATACGATTTCGTTGGCTGTGTCGAAAGAAGCGCTGTGTCGGTTTCAGCAAAGGCACGAATCAGAATATTTCTTATTTGAAACACCTGAAGCCATAAATTAAACTCACAGACGTGCCAAATTTTCGTCACCTTTTGGTGAGAGGATAGACTCCACTGCATCATAAACAAGTGAGCATTTCATTGGCCACTGCAGTTTAGTCAACGTCACCTGCATGCTTGATCTCCTTAAAAGAGATTGGCCACTCAGCCGCCTGAACTAATATGACTGGCTCAAAGAGTCCTCCGAGGCGTTCCCAAACATATTTCCGGCCAATGACTGAAGTCGGTCAGACGCATAGTATAACTTGCAGTTCAGTCTTGTCCTTAAATAATAACACGGNTTCCGGCCAATGACTGAAGTCGGTCAGACGCATAGTATAACTTGCAGTTCAGTCTTGTCCTTAAATAATAACACGGATCTCGCAGGCCTCTAATTAAACTGGGTCTTTAATGGTCAATGGCCAGCAATGGACTACACACGGGCCGATCCAATGACCCGATATCGTGCCCACAACGCGCCGGGAGCCGAAATTGGGTCGTGTGGAGGCTGAACGGCCGATCGAAATGGTCGGGTACGAAGATCGGGAGCTAGGGAGGTTTGGACCTTTCAATTTAATATAAAATGTTGCAAATAATTAAATATTTGCTAAATCTTTTTTAATTTGTCCGAGATAGTGAATTTNTTCCGGCCAATGACTGAAGTCGGTCAGACGCATAGTATAACTTGCAGTTCAGTCTTGTCCTTAAATAATAACACGAATCTCGCAGGCCTCTAATTAAACTGGGTCTTTAATGGTCAATGGCCAGCAATGGACTACACACGGGCCGATCCAATGACCCGATATCGTGCCCACAACGCGCCGGGAGCCGAAATTGGGTCGTGTGGAGGCTGAACAGCCGATCGAAATGGTCGGGTACGAAGATCGGGAGCTAGGGAGGTTTGGACCATTCAATTTAATATAAAATGTTGCAAATAATTAAATATTTGCTAAATCTTTTTTAATTTGTCCGAGATAGTGAATTTGGGTTAACATTTGCGAGACGGTCTGTTGTATCTATTATCACACTTTGGACGTTATAGCTAATATATTTGAGTTGGAAATATGTGAGGTGGAATAACGTTAGAATTGCTTAAAAACTATTCACGCGTGTCTCACTTTCTACGGAAACAAGGAGATGGGTTTCGAGAGAACAATATGGCGTATAATTTACGTAGACGAACGATTACCGGCCGAATATAAATTACTTGTACTCCAAATCGTTGTACATGAAATATACGTTACTTTAAAAATTATGCAGAGCTCGTGGAAAAATATAACTTTTGGCATCTGTTTGTAAATTCGTTATATAACGCGCAGGAAAGCGGTTAATTTCTGGCTGGTAATACCTCGCATAATATCCGACAGATGGCACGCACAGCACGTCACGGTGAAGTTTGGGCCGCTGTTTTTGAATAAATTGAAAAAATTCAGCAATACTATGCAGTATTTCTGTATGCTTTTGGAATTAATATCAAGGACGTGTTGAAAGCGAGGTTGGAGAGGGATTATACGACGTTCTATTGTACATTGCATTTTGAACACATATACATAACTACATTATCACGAAATTTAGTTTTTAAAAATAACAACCATTGTTTTGTGACCTTGTAAAATAAAATGTATTAATAAATCTACGAAATTTTTCTTATCCGCGTATTTTCTGCTTTTCTGATGTGCATCCGCAGTGCACTCAGAATAGCCAACGTAATTTTATCTTTTGTTCGTTCGCGCATCAGCTGATACAGGATTTTGTAAATGGCACTTTGTTTGTTTCGTATACATGAAGTTGCCACTCACTGACTGTCAGAAAGTGGCCTTCTTATACCGTATGGACCATATTAAGAGCCGCCCAAATCTCTTCAATCACTCACAAAGCAGTCTGTGCTACCACCATCAAAATTAAAATATGCAAATAAATAATGAGTTTATATAACTTCTAAATAGAGAAACTACATAATAATTTCTTGTATATTTATGCTATGTGAATAGTATGTAATATTTTTATATATGTAATTAATAACTTTTTTTAAATCGACTTCGGGTATATTCGGCAAGGTTTGTTACGAGGGCCTGCTCTGCGGCCGNAATATTTTTATATATGTAATTAATAACTTTTTTTAAATCGACTTCGGGTATATTCGGCAAGGTTTGTTACGAGGGCCTGCTCTGCGGCCGGGCTGTAACGAGGTGCCAGTCTGGGTGTGAGTCTGGCTGGCGGTGCACGCCGCAGACAGACGCGGAGCTCATTAGGAGGCTGGTGAATCANACCACCGACGACGGTCCTTCGCGGCCCTCCCCTTTGGCATCCGGTCAAGTCGCCGCCGCCGCATCTTCACGTGCGCCGACCGGCGTTCAACAACCTTCCCTCCTCGACGATCACATCGAGCAGGAGGAGCACATCCTCTAAAGGCCCAGGCACAGTAATTGGCTGGTGTTGATGGTTGGTGTCGGCAGCTGGTGAAGGATAGTGCAGTATACGTGGAGATGGCACGATTTCCAGCTGGTGGTTGGTGTTGTAGCGAGTTGGAATACCTTGAACTTCTACCATGAACGGACCGATCTGAGAGCCTGTTCTAGGTTTTGAAGGACTGACAGTGGAAAAAAACTTTAGAACGGCGGAAAATAATAAAGGAACTAAATATATTTATAATAAAGCTGATAATGGATGCTGTTACTCAGCTACCAGTAACATTTAATATTTAAAATCCCATGTGAAATAATATAAAAGCTAAAGCAAGTCAATAAGAGTTTGTTGTACTTGCAGGCGTTTATGAAGCGATTGCATGCTTACAGACTAATTTTGAGTTATCTACGTAAAGATTTTTTTTTTAACTGCAGTATAAGGAAATAACAATGTTTTGATTATGACTTACTTTAGTGTGATTTATTTAAAAAAAAGTTTAAATCTCAGCAATAAAAGTCTCGTCTGTTTAATTGTAAATATTGAAATTCCAGCAACAGCCAATTAAAATAACTTATAAGAAATTCTTATACTTCACTGCTATCTGTTGGCACAGTCACGAAACAATCAACACCAACGCCAGCCCTGACTATTGTGCAACGGAACATATCGCACACCCACCATCAACACCAACGGCCTGTTGTGCCAGGGCCTTAAGGGAACAATGTAGCTGCGCGTTCAGGGTCAGGAGGCGAGGGAGCGATACGGGCGACACTAACACGCATCCCTAGCGGTTCATCGCTCCTACACGCAGAGCGTGCAGTGTTTCCGTCGTGATGCTGTACTGTGCAAATTAGATGTGTAACCGCGGGACTTTATTGCACGCGATGGAAGCCCACAGATGAGACTACGTTCGTACAATCGTACTTTTCTCTAACCGCTTAAGGAAACTGCATAGGCAAGTTTTAAATATGCGATATTTTACCATTTTCACGATTTTTTTTCCTCCATGAATACACTTAATATGATAAAAGTAAAGAGATGGGGACATAGATAATTGTTTTTCACCTTTCCTGGCAAAAAGTTCGTATTTCCAGAACATTTATTTGCCGAGATACGCGTATTCGTGCGAACAACGGTTTCACAGAAAATGTTTCCGTACCTAGTCCTCTTAAGGGGATAGTATCCACTCAATCTTCAAATTTTCTTACAAATCTTCGTAATAAAAATGAATGACCAGAAAAAAAAATCAAGCTAAGCATGACATAGAGGACTACTTAACTAATTTTTTTTTTAAATTTGTAGGGTTTCAATTATACCTGCATTTTCCCATGTGGGATTCAAATTATTAAATAATTAGGTGATGTTTGATTACGGTTACAGATGTGAAACTAATCGTGCAAGAAAAATAGTCGGGATTTCGAAATAACTGTCAAAACGTTCGTTATACCTTGACAAGCTTGGTTTTTAAATATTGACTCCGAAAATTAAGTTATGGAGGAAAATACGTAAATCCAAGATGGCAAGGGTACTTCCCCCTTAAGGATCCAGCTAAAACGGCTGATGCCAGCGACGGTGTTTGTTCTCCGGGTTGCTGCGTGTCGAGATTCAAAATTTGTCGGTGCCTGTGTTCGTGGTCTGCGAGGCCGAGACTACAACGACGAGGAGTCTGGACGGAGACGGGCGTGCGGCTACTCGCTGCAAATCCAGTGATTCAATCGCGCCTATAGACCACGGTGCCATTCACTTAATTATTCGACACAGCGTTAAAACACTGGATGCGACAAGATAAGTCGTCGCATTGCTATTTACTACGGTTCCTTTATCCCTCGATAAGAAGCAGAACGACTGCCGTTTGCCAGCGGCGGTCAGTCCTTGAGCTAGGTGAAGCTGTTGCTGCACCTTGAAGGATGGTGGGTGGGTACTTCAACTGACACAGCATATATGGCGAAGTTATTAAAGGCCGTGAGTAATGCTAAGAAAAACTGTTATGCGGCGGTAGTTTGCTGTGTGTGCTCCAAGACACCCTAATGCAGTTCCACAGAAGGGTTGTTGAGGATGGGTGGTTCAACCTCATTCTCGCTGCACTACTCAAAGAGTCACTGCCGCTTGCCCTGCTGTCTTTTGACGTAAATACGTCTTCAAAATCAAGCCGACACACGAGGTACCAGGACGGAATCGCCGAAGTTAACGTTTGCAGGTTGGCCCATTCGAACACTATAACTTCGTGACTAATAACACGACTGAAACAAACGTGGTCTCATTCGTACGGGTGTAAGACTACGACACGAGAATGACCTTGAGGTGGCGCCGAGAATGCACGAAGTTCGGGTGACTGGCGGCATATTTGGGCGTGGGCGAACATTTCCGGGGTGTGTATCTCACGACTCCGATGTGCTAGCGCGCTGATTTCTGTGCCAAACAAAATATCTTGTCTAGATCTACCAATTTAAACCACAATAGCCGAGTATCCATGTCATTACTTTCATTTCATTCACATATAAGAAAGAAAATATTACCCGCTAACGCCTACGTATTTACGCAAAACCCGAGGGCACGATCACGCCCTCTCATCGCAGGTGTCCCTCCTTAGCACCTCAGTTGACCAGATTCGAGAGCCCCAATCTGATTCACAAGTACAGCAAGGGCGCGCCCTTCCACGAGGTACCGAGACTCTCGTACTAAGCACTAAGCACGTGGTCTGGCCAGGGTTCTATCCATACCCCTAGCGTCTCTCAAGGACACACGACAAGAGCGGGTTGCCGCTCACCGGCCGGCATTTCTTTAAGAGGCGNCGCCCTTCCACGAGGTACCGAGACTCTCGTACTAAGCACTAAGCACGTGGTCTGGCCAGGGTTCTATCCATACCCCTAGCGTCTCTCAAGGACACACGACAAGAGCGGGTTGCCGCTCACCGGCCGGCATTTCTTTAAGAGGCGCATTGGCAACGGAACGAATACAGCATGGAGGCACGAAGTAAGCAGACTTCGTTTTCCCTCCGAATTATCGACACCTCCGATAATAAGGCAGTCTCTCTATTATCCCAGCGTCGGGACACATTTCACAGTCGTTTACAAAATACAGCCTCTCCTCTCTCAATAAAAAATACTGTTTCTGACGTCGCGTGTAAGTCCAAACATGTTAATGGCCAACATGGTTACTTTTCTTTTTTGTAACTGTGCGCACGTGNTCTGACGTCGCGTGTAAGTCCAAACATGTTAATGGCCAACATGGTTACTTTTCTTTTTTGTAACTGTGCGCACGTGTCATCCATAAATATCTTAAAACACTGCGAAAGAAATGGATAAAACATATTACCACATTACATAATCTAGCTGTAAGTGAAACAAAAATGGCGTAGAATACTTGTTACATACTCAAAGTCCCGATTAACCGAACCGCGATTTTACTAATNTAAGTGAAACAAAAATGGCGTAGAATACTTGTTACATACTCAAAGTCCCGATTAACCGAACCGCGATTTTACTAATTTCGGAATTAACCGAATATCGACGAAGTGTAATGAAATTTTGATTGAGATCACAGATGCTACATTTGATTTACACTCTAAATTATGAAATAATTTTGTGTTTATCAAAACACATTTCGTAGTAAGACTTCCCATAAATTGTTTTGTTGCCGTAACAGTTTTTTTCTGGTGCCTGCTTTGCTTCGAAATCAACCGCAACTGGCCAATAAGCAAGGTTAAATGATCAAGACTGAAGAAAAGACAGGAGTATAAAAAACGCGTATAAATATTTTCTTACAAAATTTAACACGAGTCATATTACTATTTTCTTAGCATCCCCCCCCCCCNAAACGCTACGAGCCGTGGACCTACAGTATGTGTGTGTGTGTGTGTGTGTGTGTGTGTGTAGAGATTACAGCAGACCTCCTTCGGGAACAATTCTCAATGTCACTGACACTCCTATTGACACGATAAGGCAGACAAGCACATCACAGATAACGAGAGTTGTCCGTTTCCCTGCCTGCACTACTACGGAATAGTTCGAGGTAGAGTACTGCGTTCTGACAGGACAATTATAACACAAGCCGCGTACACAATGTCCGAGGTTATGTCAGCGGTACTACAAAATAAGTACGCATAGCTCGATTCACTATGAACACTTTAGAAACCAACCTTCGAGAAAGATATTATTTTTAATTGCTTACCTCTTGATGTAAACACCAACGGCTGCACTAGAAATAATTTAGGCGACGTGTACTACTAAAATTGCAAATAAAAATGCTCAATTCTAGCAAAATACATTGTTACATGCGGCTGATCGCCTTTGTCATCTTCATCCGACGCGCGCGTTGATGTATCACCGGTAACTGAGGAAGGGGAGGCAGAGATTACAAACGGGCTGTAACGTAACACAAACGCGTGCCGCGATAATGCTATCGGGAGTCGTACCACTTCTGTCCTAGGAAGATTGAATGTCTTGGGTAGCCGCGGCGCGAATGTTCTGGTATCCCCCTCCCCCGCCCGGAAAGAATCGGGGTGCGAAGAACCTTCTGGGCCACAGGCCAGCTGAGTTATATAAGCCGCGGCTTGCCTCTGTGTAGAAGGTAACATAACACCAACTACACTGGTTAACCCTAGTTTCAACCAGGGCTGACAACAACAGTACTGGTATACAGGTTGCCAGAAAAGTATACTAACAACATGCAACTTTTTCCATAAACGCCGCACAATGAAATGACCGGAGAATAAGAGCGAGGCCGGACCCTGACTTGCAGCNCATGCAACTTTTTCCATAAACGCCGCACAATGAAATGACCGGAGAATAAGAGCGAGGCCGGACCCTGACTTGCAGCGCAAGGGCTGATGATGGAGAAGCTGGGTTGTCGATGAGCAGCGACTCGGGTTGTAGGGACTCACCGACGCACTACACGCGAGTTTATAACTAGTCAGTTGCAAACAACACTACAACATGTTCTGCAGACATCACAACACTACAACACGCCAATCGGGAGACTGGTGAGGAGCTTCACTCCCTCACCGATAACACCTACACGCGAATTTATTAAGATAACAACAGTGGTTAACAGCTACAAATACGGGCCCGGAGCCCAGCTAAAACATATACACAGCAGTCCGCCGCCGGCTAAATGATTTGACCCACGTCTGTCGGGCTGCATTTTTGTTGCAAACCCACTAAACGAGTTATAGTCTCGTTACAGCACGGCATTTCGGGGGCATATGAGAGATCGGCGGTGTATCGAGGGTCTTGAGTCTCGTACGGCAATTAGCGACAGGTGTTTAGCATCGGAGCAACGACAATGATCACCAACTTATTTTCACAGTGCTGAACTTTCTGCAAGAGTCAATATTTCCCGATCAATTAGTACGAAGAATCCCGCGCTGTTTTCTCATGTTACCTACTTCTCCGTACCTCCCTCCAAGAAATAGTGGCACTTTTTAAGGCCATCCTAGCAAGCATAATAACCGAACAATTATATTAAATTGTGGCCTCAGACGAACTTTTGACAGATACAAAACGTTAATACTGCGTTTATTAGTCACATGGCAATTTTTATATTAACGATCGGCGAAAAGGAAACAACCTGAAAGGAACTTTTGAGCACGACCTTAAAAAGTGCTCGCTTTACCATGAACAGCCTGTAGAAGGCAGTTTAATCGCANGAGACAACCCGCCTCGCCGACCGGTGGCATCGTCCGGCACGATTCCCACACGCGGAAATCTGGGCACGATCCCGCTGGGAATCGAACTCGGTTCGCCTGGAAGGGAGGCGAATAGTCTATCCACTACACAACTGCGGCCCCATTACGCATTGGAAAATGTCTTATTCGCAACACGTGAGGCCGTGAATTGGGACTGAAAGCGCTACGGTAGCAAAGCATTGTTCTCTGAGCAAGCGCAAGAAAGCGGTGAACGGGACAAGCTCGCTTGGAGAAGCGGTGACGTGACGGGAGCGAGACGCAGAGATAACTGTGATTATCGCCGCGCGGATCCACTAGGCGGTGACATGAGTTTATCGGCTTACTAATGAAGAAAGGAAGCGGAAGGGCAACAGTCACGGAGGTACAGATACCAAAGCACAGAGAAACAATTATATGCTGTTTACGGGTAATTGAGCACTTTTGAAATCAACCTTTNCGAGACAACCCGCCTCGCCGACCGGTGGCATCGTCCGGCACGATTCCCACACGCGGAAATCTGGGCACGATCCCGCCGGTAATCGAACTCGGTTCGCCTAGAAGGGAGGCTAATAGTCTATCCACTACACAACTGCGGCCCCATTACGGATTGGAAAATGTCTTATTCGCAACACGTGAGGCCGTGAATTGGGACTGAAAGCGCTACGGTAGCAAAGCATTGTTCTCTGAGCAAGCGCAAGGAAGCGGTGAACGGGACAAGCTCGCTTGGAGAAGCGGTGACGTGACGGGAGCGAGACGCAGAGATAACTGTGATTATCGCCGCGCGGATCCACTAGGCGGTGACATGAGTTTATCGGCTTGCTAATGAAGAAATGAAGTGGAAGGGCAACAGTCACGGAGGTACAGATACCAAAGCACAGAGAAACAATTATATGCTGTTTACGGGTAATTGAGCACTTTTGAAATCAACCTTTGAAAAATGTCACTACCCCTACCTGCAAGTTTTAACGGGCACACATGCTGACATGTGCCCAGTACAGTTGGTAACAACGGAGGGAAAGAAGTTCCATGTGATAAAGTTGAATTAAAAGTGTTAGATTAACATTTGTGAATCAAAAAGTTATTATTTTTCATTTCGTATTTTTTTTAATGCATGCCAGTCTAAGAATTAAAACATTTGTAAAATATTAACTNTACCAAAGCACAGAGAAACAATTATATGCTGTTTACGGGTAATTGAGCACTTTTGAAATCAACCTTTGAAAAATGTTACTACCCCTACCTGCAAGTTTTAACGGGCACACATGCTGACATGTGCCCAGTACAGTTGGTAACAACGGAGGGAAAGAAGTTCCATGTGATAAAGTTGAATTAAAAGTGTTAGGTTAACATTTGTGAATCAAAAAGTTATTATTTTTCATTTCGTATTTTTTAATGCATGCCAGTCTAAGAATTAAAACATTTGTAAAATATTAACTTTTTTTAATAATTTCACTGCTTCACTTGACCGACGCATGAATTAAGTGATCAGGCGCATGACATTGTTAAGTTTGCATACGGCGGAAGAATATACGATGTGCNAAAAAAAAAAAAAAAAAAAAAAACCTGTATTCATACAGACGTGAACGACGATGTCAGTAGAATGCGCCTCCGCGCTTCGCCGCACTGAGAAAAAATATGGGTGCAGCATATTTATACACATTAAAATTTTATCTGTTAGGAAGCAGGCCTGATGTTATTCATAGGCTGCGTGGAAAAGTCCCGCCTGTAATCAGTGTGAGTAACAAATTCGCGCGATCACAAGAACACGATCGACGTTAGTTTTTACATGGGATTGAAGAATACACATTGGGGAGAAAGAAGCGACAAAATTGTTTAAGGCCATATTTCGCGATAATTTCTTATTACATTATCTGAAAAACTTTTATTGAAGGACCATATAGATGTAAATATTTGTAGTCAAATGATTATAGTTTTCGAAATATAGAACCGAAAAGTCGAAAATTTCGGAATATGGCAGCGCAAGTTCCTATGCTCATATTAGAAATCAACTATGCCAACTAAATCACATTTCACGTAATCTACATTGTATACACAACATTTTAATTAAGTATCAAGTATATTTAACAATGAGTACTCGGGTACTGGAATCCTGAATATCTTTTAAAATATGTACATATTAATGTTTTTGCCATACACTTTTTATTCG
>NQII01012308.1:0-18203 GCA_002778355.1 Clitarchus hookeri
TGGGCACTTCCTCGCAGTGCAGGTGTCATATTCGGCACCACTTCAACATCCTCCCAACAATGAAGCCAATAGTATCTCAGTCTAACTCTGTCAAGGTTCTTATTAACACCAAAGTGCCCACTGGCCGCCACTTTATGCAATTCCTTTAAGACTTCAGGAACCCTGCATTTTGGAAGGACCAGCTGTAAGCATGTGTGTTTTCCATCTTTACTCTCCNGCAGAAGCTTCCCTTTCCTCGCTCCAGTGGCGCAGGACAAGAAAACGACGCAAGGCACTAAACACCTAACACTGCCCCCTCCACAAGTATGTGCGTCTCCAACAGATTCTGCAACATCCGGACCTTCATAGAGTGCCAGTTGGTCATTGTGGACAACCTCCGGCTTCGCCCGAGAACCTAAACGACAAATCCGAAAGACTGCATCACTGATTTTATTCACAATCCTGAAGGAGCCAAACAAACATTTCTGTAGTTTCGGCCAGTACCCTTTTCACCTCTGTGGGTTGTACAGCCACGCACTGTCCTTGAAACACTTCTCTCGAAATTCTCCTATCATACCACATCTTCATATCATCAGTATTAATTCTGGGGTGCTGTCGGGCAAAATAATGAATGCCAACTAGTCTGTTACATAATTCGCTGGCATAAACAAACACTGCAGCTTCCTCTTCTTTTGGTCGGTCAAACAGCACGTCACTAGGAAGGCTTAATGCTCTTCCAAACATTCTTGATGGCGTTTGTGGACTCGTGAACTGCCGACCGGTAAGCAAGAAGAAACAACGGCACTTTTTAATTCCAGTCATTTTGGTTGTCTGCCACAAAGATCGACACGTGCTGCTCAAGAGTGTGGTTAAGCATTTCGAACATTCCATCCGACTGAGTGTAAGGCTGTAGTCTTAGTCTCTTTCATTCCCTGGATCTTTGTTACCTCCTGGAACACCATGGCTTCAAAATTCCTTCCCTGATCGGAGAACATATGCTCTAAGAGTGCATCGGCCACAGTACGTGCTTCTTGGTTTGGGAGGGGAATGACATCAGGACACTTAGTAATCTTGGGCCACCAGTAGATACCGATTACCTCTCTCTCTGACAGGCAAGGGTACCAGAATTACTGCTGCCATGCTCACGAATGGGGTCTCCAGCATTGTATTTCTGGAGTTGACCTTGTCCCCTGGTCCTTGGGCACTTCCTCGCAGTGCAGGTGTCATATTCGGCACCACTTCAACATCCTCCCAACAATGAAGCCAATAGTATCTCAGTCTAACTCTGTCAAGGTTCTTATTAACACCAAAGTGCCCACTGGCCGCCACTTTATGCAATTCCTTTAAGACTTCAGGAACCCTGCATTTTGGAAGGACCAGCTGTAAGCATGTGTGTTTTCCATCTTTACTCTCCCACTTTCTGTAAAGTACGCCATTCTTCAGTATAAGGGAATTCTAGTATGCTTTGACTGCTGCGCTCAGACTACATATCTCTTCCCATTTTGGCCGAAAGCCAGTTTCTTTCCATTCTAGTAATGACTGCAAAGTGAGGTCATTCAGCTGATCTTTCCTAATACCATCATCACTCCAGTTAGGTGATAAATCAAAAGATACAGAACCTTGAAATCTTGTCCTCCGTACCTTCAGCGACTCGCCACTCTTTTCTTCCTGGAATTCACAATGGCGACAGAATGGCTTACATGGCCTTATAGAAAGTGCATCTGCATTGCTGTGAAGGCATCCAGATATGTGCTGTATTTCAAAATCATATTCTTGATGCTGTATCCACCAAGATATTTGACCATCGGGGTTCTTTAAACTTAGTATCCAGCATCCAGCGTAATAAAGCATGGTCGGTTCATAGAATAAAATGACTGTCAAAGGTATGGTTCGAAGTGTCCTTTGTCATGGCCAGAAGCTCCCTGCATGCACAGTGATTTCTCTCAGGCTTATGCAATACCTTACTGAGGTATTCTAGTTGTCATTCCTTCTCATCCTGAACTTGAGATAACAGCACCAATGCCTCAATCACCAGCATCAGCGAAGTTGTACAGCCTTCGACTTGTGGGATCTCCACTGTGTGACGCATACGAAGTGGACGACACGGTCCAGCATGTTATAACGGAATGTCTGAAGACATCAGGAGTTGGCTTGAAGCAGAAATGGAAGAAAAGGGCATTCACTTAAACATGGAAAACATCATGACAAATGAAGTTCTCAATAAATTGTGGAACCAATTTGCCATGAGAATAGGAAAAAGACTAGAAGAGTATGATATTTGGCAAAGAGAAAAATTTCCGATGACCTATAAAGGGGTACTCAGGTAAAGGCTTCATAATAGAATGTCGGAGTATCTCTGATTGGCGAAGAGGGCAGGTTTTCGAGAAAACTTGTAGATAAACAGAGTAACTGCATTAAGAAAAGTGAATGGCCCGAAGAGACCAACAGGAGAAAATGCTGTGCACTGTCTTACTCATCCGAGTACAGTTGCAGTGCGGGAGGATTGAGGGTGTGCTGGCCTTCGGGCCTTAAAAACCTGTACATCCTCAAAACCTTTCGAACTGGAAGCTGGGAAACAACGTATTTTGCTAGCACCCTGAAGGGGCAGGAAACAATATTTTTCCCTCACATGTAGAATTGTTTTGAAGTTTTGAAGTCTTTCTTCCAAAAGGCATGATTTCATTCAACTTCATATTTACTCACATAAAAAAAAAGTGATATTTGTTATGTTTGACAAAAATTATACATATGGCTTCAGAATGTGGTTTGAAACTGCTCTTTGGAAACAGGTCTTTGAAACAAGTAGTTTAATTGTGCTACCAATACCATCACAAAAACCTTTTCCATGTGAAGTGCTGAAAAATTCCATTCTCCTTCTAGATCAAAGTCATTCTTGTGGTATCACAAATTAATACATTTTTCTCTATTCTTATATTGTAAAGCAGCTTCATCAGAAAAAAAAAATTTCTTTATTTATGGAGAAGTTTTTTTTAATCTCTGGAGCCAGGTGTTTCTGAAAGCATACACGGTTTTGTTGAAAAGTTCCATACAGTCACTAATAAAACAGAAATACTTGGAAATCAGTGAATTTTCAGGTGAGTCTTTGTAGTAAATAGCAAAGGGATGAATCATAGCTTGACCAATCAAAGCTTTGCACTTCATCTTGTATCACAAAAGTAAATTTTTTGGAAAAATCACTATCACAATACATTCTGAAGATTTTAAATTTTATTTTGTACTTTTAAGGTATGCAGACTGACTTTTTGTGACAAATTGGTGTTTTTTAAAATTTTATATATTTTGGTAATAATATTTTTAATGAATTCATCACATGGCTTGGTAATAGTCGCCTAGTCAGTTGTAACTTATTGCTTGTGTGTGATAGTGTTATGGAATGTGTCATCTCCACATAATTTCAAATCCATCAGGTCTTTTACAATTTCTGGTCCAGGGTAGATATCACAGGTTTTCATCATACACCTTTATTCTTGAACATTACAAACCATTTATTTAAGTACATCTTTGTAGACTATGTTCAGCCTTGACCCCTCCAACCTTAAATTAACATTCTGTTGTGCGATACAAACACAAACTGAGTGTCTCTCTTGTGCACCTGCCAAAACACATCCTTTCGGACAAAGATCAGCAAACTTTGAAAATACTGTCTCTAAATCTGGGTATTCAGCACAAAATCTCTAGTAGAGTTCTGTAATATTACAAACAATTAACCTTTTCTGTATTTGCTGCTTTTCACCAGCATTATTCTATCAGAAACAAAATCTTTGTTGCCTGGGCACATTCTGCATTTTAAATCACTTTCACAAGAATAATTTTGGAATAGATAATGTCTCTAGATAACAATTAGTTTTGTTTCAGCCAATCATGATAGTTGTGATTTTNAGAATAATTTTGGAATAGATAATGTCTCTAGATAACAATTAGTTTTGTTTCAGCCAATCATGATAGTTGTGATTTTAAAGTTATATTTATTATTTTTACAGATGAAGATACAAGACAGCAAATAACATGTGCATAAGTGGAGAGAGCGGTTGAAGGATGATTAATGTATTTCTTTATTGAATAAAGTACCATGTTTTCTATAAAAAAAACTTTGGATAATCCCAAACTATTTAAAAATTACATAACATTCTTAAAGGAGCATTCATTCTATTCTTTAGAAGAATTCTTTAAAATGGAATGGACCTAATTGAATGGCTCCATGCAAGAACGGCTTCCAGTCAACTAAACCTAGTTTTGAGAAAACTGAAAAAAAATTGCCGTTTTAAAAATATTAAACCAATCAAAATGAATTTTTTTCCCTTTATAGATGAAAATTATACTAATCAAACACTGTTAAGAAAAAAGTTTGTTTCACGTAGTCATGGCTACAACAATTTTTTTAATGGTGGACTGAAGCCCTTTTTGTACGTAAATAAAAAATGAAGCTCTTTATGCATTTAATTTTATTATTTTACCTGTTTTTGTGTGGTTTTTCAACACTTACATTGTACTAAGACTCGTTTGGACTATTTTAAAAGCTGTTTTAGGTATAAAAATTAACTCCAAATAAAAATAAAATTAGATTTATTAATTACAACTATTACTTTTATACACTTTATTGAATTATTTAATTACAGATTTTGTTCTTTTCAATTAAAAATTGTTAATCACTCGNTATTACTTTTATACACTTTATTGAATTATTTAATTACAGATTTTGTTCTTTTCAATTAAAAATTGTTAATCACTCATCTTGGACTTCTGGCTTGATCTGGTTAACTGTAGGCCAATTCATGATCAACTCATAAAAGTCTTTGTGCTCATTAGGAATATATGGCAGAAAGTTCCTAACGCGATTGATTTTCGCTGTCTTGATCGGAACTTTATCGGCTTCATAAGCTGCAGGCTGTGGCAACTTCGGTTTTCGTTGTTAGTCTTGGAACATTTTTAATGAATGTGTCACTATACTGTCAATGGTTTTACTTGTGAATATTTTACCAAACTTCTCTTCGTAAAAGGACAACTNTATTACTTTTATACACTTTATTGAATTATTTAATTACAGATTTTGTTCTTTTCAATTAAAAATTGTTAATCACTCGTCTTGGACTTCTGGCTTGATCTGGTTAACTGTAGGCCAATTCATGATCAACTCATAAAAGTCTTTGTGCTCATTAGGAATATATGGCAGAAGGTTCCTAACGCGATTGATTTTCGCTGTCTTGATCGGAACTTTATCGGCTTCATAAGCTGCAGGCGGTGGCAACTTCGGTTTTTGTTGTNTGATTTTCGCTGTCTTGATCGGAACTTTATCGGCTTCATAAGCTGCAGGCGGTGGCAACTTCGGTTTTTGTTGTTAGTCTTGGAACATTTTAAATGAATGTGTCACTATACTGTCAATGGTTTTACTTGTGAATATTTTACCAAACTTCTCTTCGTAAAAGGACAACTNAATGAATGTGTCACTATACTGTCAATGGTTTTACTTGTGAATATTTTACCAAACTTCTCTTCGTAAAAGGACAACTGTATGTAAGTGCTTATTTCAAATCAAATTATGTTTGCTTTTGGAACACACTTGGAGCGTGTTTCTTGTGATAGACAACTTTTCTTGTAATAAGTCTTCCAAAATGATTTGAAGTCCAAAATGTCTTTGGCTTGAATTACTTTAACAGAAAACTTGTTGCAGCTGCTGTTTTCGACAAGTACTTTTATTTTGTCAACAGTGTAAATTCTAACAAACTTGTTAATATGGCACTTTATTGTTGCAAAGTCCCGATCGCAGGGCAATAAGGTATGGCCCCTTACTGGAAAAAACATTGTTATTTTCTCAAATCGACCAGTATGTCAGTAACATTAAAAATCTAGACAATGCGTGATACTTATTTTGACCACTGCAATTATCTGCAAACAGTCGCAATTTGGTAATTTCCTGTGGTACGTTTTTGCGGTAGTCATACAAGAAAGAGCAAACTTCATTAGGCATCTTGTTTGCAGTTCCTTCATGGTATACATATACTTCTGCTGTTTTTTTCTTGATATCGTGAATCGAAAACACGTTCACTGTAATCTGTCTTAGGTAAAATGTTTCCTGTACAGGGATCTGACGTATACATAAATTTTGCGTAAAATCCACACACAAGGAAAGGACATGTGGCTCATTCATAGAGGTAGCTTCTTCCTGTAATTTGTTATAAAATTTTTTGGCACGCCTCTTATGTACCATTGACTCTGCAGTTGCTACTCTTTNGATATCGTGAATCGAAAACACGTTCACTGTAATCTGTCTTAGGTAAAATGTTTCCTGTACAGGGATCTGACGTATGCATAAATTTTGCGTAAAATCCACACACAAGGAAAGGACATGTGGCTCATTCATAGAGGTTGCTTCTTCCTGTAATTTGTTATAAAATTTTTTGGCACGCCTCTTATGTACCATTGACTCTGCAGTTGCTACTCTTTTGGCAGTGTCATTTAAGTAGGGGCTTTTAAGCTTTACGTTAAGCTCCTCACACGTACAACAGTAAATCTGTGGCCTTCCAAACCTGAGGTTATAGTTCTCATTGAAAAATTCATAGAAATATGCAGCACTACAAATTCCTGGGTGTTTATCGACCAAAAGGCGATATAAAGCCTTAGTACAAAGTCTCCCGTCCAAATATTTTGTAGCTTTACCAGCATAATGGTTGAGCTTGGTCGGGAAACTCTCAATATGTTTTCTTAAAAGTTCTTGGTTTTCGGCACTCATTTTGTTAGCGCTCTGTGACTTTCCTCTTCTATCAATAGGGCTTTTACCTTCTTTGGCAAGGGCTCTCAGCCTTTTAACACGGTTGTCACTAATAGAGAGCAAAGACAAACATGCTTTGTAACATACCCTTGTTCTTTGGTTACCAACCATGAGGAAGTATGCGTACATTTTATCAACAAAACGTACATATCCTTCTCGTCTTGGACGTCGTTTCTTTACGTCATGTATCTCAATAAGGCTTTGAACGAACAAGTCCTGATCATTTTTGGATGGAAGGTTTAAAATGTGTTGCAGCGCATCAATTTTATCCAACTCAGAGTGTCCATCAAAGCACTTGAATATCTTGCAGCTGAAACAAAAACAAGAAGCTTTAAATAATGTAGCATATAATACATTAACAAGACAATAAAAAGTCAAGTTCTCTTAAAACTAAAAAAAAATTGAAAAACCCTTACTTGTATGGAGGTCCTGTTGTTTTTGCTGGGACAGTCCTGCCCTGGTAGTCTTTGTACTCTAAACTTTTGCAGCGTGAATCTTTCTTGACATTTCTTTTCCATTTGGATTCATGTCTCATCCTTTTCTTCCCAATAACTTAATCTCGGTCACTTTCATTTTCGGAATCACTAACAATTATATCACTGAAATAAAACACTTAATTATTTGTCAACAGAAAACAAACTTGTATTGTTAGAAACAGTAATATACCAAACTGAAGAGGCATAATCTCACAATCACACCTTGGACATAAACAAAGAAAAAATGCAGGTTTACAAACAAAAGAAATCAATAGTTGTTGCAACTACATAGAGAACAAAGTTTAATTTTCCAAGCATTTATTATTCCAAGCAGAAAGGACTTCAGTCACTGACTGCAGCCCTTTCTGCATAGAATATTAAAAATTGAGTTGTGTTTAGACAGTGTATGGCAGTGAAACTGAAGCTCTTTTGGCATAGAAACATGGGTCCACCCTATAAGAACACAAATCCGTGGTTAACTCAATTTTGCCAATTTGGTGACTGAAGACATTTTTGCATAATCCCAAACTATTTAAAAATTACATAACTTTCTTAAAGAAACGTTCCTTCTATTCTTTAAAAGAATTCTTTAATATGGAATGCAGTTTTTTTTATTATATAGAATTACATGTTATCATACTCGTAATGTTTTGTTACATTATTGTAGCCTTTTATTTTGAATACTTGTATAACTGTTTTATATTATGTATGTTTGTAAATTTACAAATATTTTATTTGTGTGTGTGTTTGTACACTTACATTTATATTCTTACTGTATACCTACAGCCTCAACCCAGTAAAGGTTAGAGTAAGGGTTTTATGGAGTTAAATTAAAAAAAAAAAAAAGGGGAGACAAGACAAGAAGAATGAAAAATAAAGATTTCCGAACGGCATAGGAAGCAAAGACACAATATGAAAGAGAAAAGAAGAACTGAAAGACAGTATGCTTCTATCACCTCTAGGTTCATATAGACACCCAGGTAAAGCAGTCCAGAGGGAAAAGAAGTCACTGTAATTATTGAGTTTAGGGGCTTTTCTGTAAAAATAAAAATAATTCACGGAAAATGGTATATTTCCACTCTACTAATGATGCAGAACACGAATATACGAGGGGCATTATCGTCCGAATAATTTCGTAATACGTGCCCACCTAACCTATTAGAACCTAAACCCACGATGGGTGAATCAAATTTTACATTTTTAAACTAACCTAGGATTGTTGGGTTTAACACTAACCTAGGTTGTTTGAGTTTTACACTAAAGTACGAAAGTAGGATTGTAGGGATTTAAAGGAACCGTAAAACACACCAAAAGAATGTAAATTAACTCACCTAGGTAGGGGGCTGGTATAATTCCTCTGACGTTAATAGATATAAACAAACATATTTTGCAAGTTTTTTAAATATGTTCTACTTATTTTAACATTACGCCCTCTTGAGTATGAACAAGGTAAGCTGTGCAGAACCCATTTATGCAAGTTTTGTTGGTCAAGGATGTTTTGTTCAGAAATGTAAACAAACTGGCTATACTGCTCATATTGCAATTTTGTTAAATTTCTATATGTTGTACTTATTTTAAAGCTACGCCCCTAGTATATTCGTGTTCTATGTGATTAGTAGAGTAGAAATATATCATAATTTTGAATTTTTTTTTGTGTTTTTCAGAAAAGCCCCTAAACTTAATAATTACCACGTATAATTGTTCAGAAGCAATATTTGATCATCACAATCAAGGAAGCATATGGAATTTTTGTGAATGAAAATTCAGAGGCTAACCTTGCAATGTCAAAGTTTTATGAATTAAGACCTCCGCAAGTGCTTCTCTCATCAAATCGACCTCAATGTCTGCAACTGTCACTACCATGCTAACATAAATTTCCTTTTAGAATCACTTAAATGCTTACATTGTTTCTTCCAAAATATTGGTGGTTTACTCTGAACAATCTGTTCTGATGTTCAAAAGGAGACATGTATGACAGGATATTACAATGCATGTGAAGATATCAAAGATATTTTGCAAAAAGAAACTGATTCAGATAGAACAATTATGTTTAAACAGTGGTGAGATGATGTTGGCTAGCCAAAAATAACTGAAAGTGAAGGTACAGTCGAGGATGTACTGAATCTTATTCAGAAGTAGGTTACTGCTTTCAAGTAACACTATTTTGTACGTAAGAGTAAGAGTAAGTCAAAATTCTTTGAGGAACAAAAGAAGAATATTTCTGAAGATACAATAATCATGCAAGTAGACAGTGGAGAACTATGGTGGAGCCCACCAAGCTGAAATTCAGAGCACTCATTGGAGCCACCACCAAATCACAATATTAAGTTGTGCTTGGCTAAGTCATGGAAAAGTGCAATCTTTTGCTGTAATCAATGATGAACTATCACACGATAGGTTATATGTTTATGTTTTCTTAAAGAGAGTGATAAATTATGTCAAAAAATAATTCAACGGACCGAAAACTGTGAAACTGTTCTCGGATGGTTGTGCCAGGCAATTAAAAAACAAATACAATTTGTCTAACTTATGATTCTTCTTGGATGACTTTGGGGTTATTGGGGAGTAGCATTTCTTTGCCACTTCTCATGGAAAAAGGAGCCGTGGATGGTGAGGAGGAATGGTCAAACAAAGGGTGGAATGAGGTGAAGTCCCACCGTAGGATGGTTAGTAATGAGAGTTTTTTCACTGTGCCTCAGGCATAATTTCAGGAATAAAATGCATTTTCGCAATGTTGGAAGAAATTCATAAATGCAAAGAAATGCTAATAGATTGGTGGAACAATGTGCAGGCTTTTCCTGGACTTCCGTCAAAACACTGTTTTAAACCATCAAACAAATTCTTTTTCTTTATAGACTGCACTTCTTTCTCCCAGTTACAGAAATGCAGCACGACAAAGGAAAAAGTATCACACAAAGCCATTTATTCAGAAACAGAATAAAGTGATGGTAATGAAGACAAACCAATTTCTATGGATCATCTCAGACCAGGAAAATGTGTGTTAGTAGAATATGAAGGAAAAAAGAATATGTACAAGTTTGTCAGGATGTGCCAAAGTGAGCCTGGCAGTGAAGATAATGTTTTCAAAACTTCATGATAAAAACAAAAAAAAGATTATTTAGGATAAATGAAAGAGAGAAACGTTTCGTTTTTATACAACAAATTTTGAAGTATCTTCCAGAACCAGTAATGAAGATAGTTGGTAACAGTGTGCACTATGAATTTCAGAAGGATGTTTATGTCATTGAGCCATAACATGTTCATTCAGTTAAAATGAAAGTGAAATGTTTGTAAAATTGTTTGATTAAGATTTGTAACATTGTGAGATAATGTAGTTTCTAAATACTGTAATGTGTTTTATAGGTATTATGACATTCTTTTACATATTATTCATCTCACTAAAAAAAGCCTAAATTAAGTTTTTCCATAGATTGTTGGAAAGCTATTGTATTATTAAAGCATATGTTTATTATAAGTTGACATGGCCTGTGTGTTTTAATGNCATAGATTGTTGGAAAGCTATTGTATTATTAAAGCATATGTTTATTATAAGTTGACATGGCCTGTGTGTTTTAATGTAAGTAAAATCTGTTTAGAAATATGACCTTAAGTCATGATGATGTATAGAGTCACACCCGTAACATAGGTTGTCACACCCATAACACACTATAATATATTGTAATAATTATAATAACCGGCAATTTGGCTACCACCCGGTGGTGTGCTCTCTCACCTCTCCCCTACCCTACCAAACTCCACTTCCATTGTAAAAGAAGGGATCATCTTCATGAAATTAGATACTCAGTAGAAAACTCTGCATTCCTGCTATTGACCACACTCTCCTTAATTTTGCAGAATTTCTAAAATGACCCATGTTAATATCAGAGGAAGAACTCAGTTTAGTTTATACAGCAGAGGCTACCTTGTGTACTTTTTTCTGTTAGGCCTGCTTTTTTCCTTGGCTTAACTTCTGAATTTTTACAGAATACGGGGATGTGTCTCCGGCTTCACAAGCAACATTCACATTATTTTCTTTTTCCTCAGCTGGCTTGTATGTCTTATCTCAGATATTGTGTGTTCCTGTGTCACTGTCAGTTATCTTTTTTAAAACAATGCATAAGCCTTTCCCCGGAATCAACCTTAATGTGAATAAGCTTCAGCAAACATGAATGTTAATTCTAAGTCCCTTAATTATCACTTTCTTATGAATCTTTAATGGATTACAGCAATTTTGTCCAAAGAGATGAAAATACTTATGTAGACCTAAGATACTATCTCATGATACTCATAGATTGTCTGAACATTACCTTCACTTAATATAAGACTTAAAATTGTTTGATTCTCATTGTAATCACTAAACCTTTTCAAAGTTACTGACACAGCCCCATAACTTTCCTTATGACAGTCTTCTTTAGCACAAACAACCAACAGAGCACTGCATTGTTGAACTTGACACTAATGACCGCATTTAAGGACTGTGCTTGCCCAACTGATCATGTCACACTGTTCTACACGTTGGCTGTTTCAGAATGAGACTTAACTACGCATCTTGTTTAGAAATGCTGTTGTCATTTGTTATCTCAACAGTTTTGGATAACAGACTTATATGTACGTGCAGCAGAAATTCTGTCGACTGGCCACACTGCCTTCCCTATTCCATATTGCATGCACGCTTCTGTTGTAACCTTATGGCAAATATTTAATTTAACTAAACAATCTTAATTACTAATAATTTTTCCCCTAACTGCCATACATTGCAATTGAGTATTTTTCCTCTTGAATCCACTCCTAAAACTAATAGTGTATAAATATGTTACAGCATAAAAATACATCTCCAGATGTCTACCCTTTTTTCCCAATTGCCCTTTCAATATTAATTGTAGCATCTTCATAAGGTACTTCATAACCAATAATCAACATTAAAGAAAATTTATGTCAACAAACCCCGTGTGTTAAAAACATGCATTTTTTCTCTACTTTGGACCAAAATATTTTAACTTTTTTTGCAGACACCTTTCCGGACCCATTCAACGGTACAAAATATAATAAAGAAATGGAAACGCGGAGGAAAACTGCAGAATAATTCCGGAAGAGAACAAAAACAGATTCTCACAACAAGATGAACAAATAGTTGTAAGTACAATCCTAAATAATCCATAGACCAGCGTACCACAACTATCTGAAGACTCACAGATAATCAATAGACCTGTATCTACAGAAAACATTAGCAGAGTCCTTCGGGAAAACAACCCGAATGGCCCGGCAGCACACAAGAAGCCATTAATTTCAATCACAAATTGGAAGAAAATACTTTAATTTGCAAAAATATACATTACAATGCCACAGGAGTTCTGGGAAAGTGTCATGTTCACAGACGACACCCAAGTAAATGTGTTTGGCTCGGATGGCAAAGAATCGTTTGGAGATGCGTAAATACAGAGCTCCAAATTAGAACCTAAGGCCAGCAGTGAAACACGGAGGTGCAAGCGTCATGGTGTGGGGCTCGATGGCAGCAAGTGGGACCGGGAATATTGAATTGAATTCATTGAGACTACTGTGGGCAAAATGCTGCACCTCAAAATCTTGTAGAAACAGATTTCCGAAACTGAGGTTCCCATCAGATTTTTATTTACAATAGGAAATGATCCTAAGCATACTGCTCGCGTAGTTCACGACTGGTTCCTGTACAACATGCCAAAGCAGCTGAAAACCCCTCCACAGTCACCGGATCTCAACCCAATCGAGAATTTGTGGCAGGAGCTAAAGAATTGTTTGCAAACCAGCTCTCCTACCAACAAAAACAACCTGAAGTTGAAAATCAAGGGTGCATGGGGGAAAATTCCTCCATCGTCCACCAAATGATTAGGCCTAGCTGTGACTTGACGACATAACTTTTACTCCAGACAATTCCTATAAAATTTAAATCACTTGATGTAAATACAGAGTAAAGTAATCAAATTCAGACTAGTAGTGTGTGCAGTTTATTTACTTATTTATAACTATGACTTTGACCGGATACAACCAGATTGACTGAGTCAAAAAAGAGAACTGTTGTTGTTAAAAAAGAAAACCTTCCCCAGTTTGTGTGAAGAAGACAAGCATATGTGGATAAACATTACATTCTTAGAATGTAATTAAAGCGCACACAATTCCTAATGGACAGGATATGATATAAACAGTTGGACAAAGTAATCGTATTATTAACTGTCTGATGACACATCTTGTTCTCGATTTCTTAATTTTATCTTGATGAGAATTTGGCAATTAAATAGTAGAAATGATTATACTGTTCAGGAATAATCTTTGTGCTACATAATTACAATAAATCCTTTTTCCCAAAGAAAATGAAATGTTCTTTGTGTACAGCTGTTTAAGTTCCTTAAGTAAGTCTCAACTCCTTGAAGAAGCCATTCGTGTACACATAGCTGAAGAGGATACATTCTAATTTCTTTCTTTTTAATACATCAGGCGTAATTATAAATAATAGTGGGTTTTTTTAAGGAGACACAGTACACCCACAAAAGTTATATAAATGACTTTTGCACAACTTACCTGTTTCATATTTAGGAGGGAGTAATGATAAAATAAGCAGAACGCCGAAAATAAAATAGATAATATACAAGGAGTTCGGCCGCTTTGTTTACGTCGGACACCATGTTATATAGTTCTGTAATGCTGTAGTAAGGTAAATCGGCAGTCGCCTGTTTGCTGTGGATGTGCAGACGTTACTGTACGTTAGTTGCAGTTTAGATACAATACAGTGCGGTTAGTGGCGAGCAGAGTGTTGCTGCGCGTGTGAGTTGTGATGTCCGAATCAGATTGTGTGAAGACTTGTGATTTAAGAATGGAGGGTGCAAGTACGAGTGCTTCGGTGCCTGATAGTTGTCTATGTGGCGGGTGTTACCTGGACGTTTACCAGTTTGTTGAATTAACGTTGTTTTGGCCTACCTAGGTGAATAAATACAAATTCTTCCGGTATGTTTTACTGTTACTTTAAAACCCTAATAGCCTAGGTTAGATTAAAACAGTTAAATCTTAGGTTTGATTAAAACCCTACAATCGTAGGATAGATAATACTAAAATCCTAGGTTGTATTAAAACAGTTAAATCCTAGGTTGGATTAAAACCCTACAATCCTAGGTTAGATTATAACACTGAAATTCTAGGTTGGATCAAAAATGTATAATAGTGATTCACTCGTCGTGGGGTTAGGTTAAGTCAGGTTAGATGGGCACATATTAAGAAAATGGGTGGACAAATGTTAAATAAAGGTGTTTTCATATTTCCTGTGGGTATTTTTAGTGATTTTACCCCACAATTTCCCTGATCTTCATAGCCCTCCTCACTATTGTTTTTGTGGTTTGTAATCATATGTTAATGCCCATAGTAAATTCATGTTCTGTGTAATTAGTAGTCTAAATATACCACTTTTAGGGATTTTTGTTATTTCAGGAAAAACCGCTATTCTTTACAATTACAGCTAAATCTTTTAGTTCAATTTACACTTAAAATTTTCATTCCATAATTTCAGGATGAATCAATTGTCTGTATCACAAGACCTACATGGCTCAACATTTTGCTATCACTTGTGCATTCATTACTCACATGTAAATGTCCCAAAATTATGAAATACTCCATTCCATGGTAATTATGCAGTTTAGGGGCTTTTCGGTAAAAAAAAACCCCCGAAAAGTGGTATATTTCCACTCTACTAATTACGCATAACACGAATATACTAGGATCATTAACATATGACTAATTTCGTAATATGTGCCCACCTAACAGAACCTAACCCCACGATGAGTGAATCACTATTTTACATTTTTTAACTAACCTAGGATTGTAAAGTGTTAATCTAACCTACGATTATAGGGTTATACACTAACCTAGGATTTTAATGGCGATCAACGTAAACAGACCAGCCAAACTGCTCGTACATTTCGCAATTTTGTTAAATTTTTTTTTAAATGTTTTACTTATTTTTAACATGACCCCTTCCTAAATATGAACAAGGTAAGCTGTGCAGAACCTGTTAATACAACTTTTCTTGGCCTAGGACATTTCTTTCAGAAGTGTAAACAAACTAGCTGTACTCGTCATTTCGCAATTTTATTCAATTTTTGGTAATTATTAAGTTTAGGGGCTTTTCTGAAAAACCAAATAAAAATTCAAAATTATGATATATTTCTACTCTAATAATCACGTAGAACACGAATATACTAGGGGGGTAGCTTTAAAATAAGTACAACATATTTTTAAAAATTGAACAAAATTGTGAAATGAACAGTATAGCTAGTTTGTTAACGTTTCTGAACTAAACGTCCTAGACCAACAAAAGTTGCATTAATGGGTTCTGCACAGCTTATCTTGTTCGTATTCAAGACGCCATAATGTTAAAATAAGTAGAACATATTTAAAAAAAACTTGCAAAATTTGTTTGTTTAAGTCTATTAACGTCAGAGGAATTATACCAGCCCCCTACCTAAGTGAGTCAATTTACATTCTTTTGGTGTGTTTTGCAGTTCCTTTAAATCCCTACAATCCTACATTCATACTTCAGTGTAAAACCCAAACATCCTAGGTTAGTGTAAAACCCTACAATCCCAGGTTAGTTTAAAAATTTAAAATAGTGATTCACCCATCGTGGGGTTAGGTTCTGTTAGGTTAGGTGGGCAAATGTTATGAAATTAGTCCGACGTTAATACCCCTAGTATATTCGTGTTCTGCATCATTAGTAGAGTAGAAATATATCATAGTTATGAATTTTTATTGTGTTTTTCAGAAAAGCCCTTAAACTTAATAATTACCTAGAAATATATCATAATTTTGAATTTTTTTTTTTTAGTTTTTCAGAAAAGCCCCTAAACTTAATAATTACCATGGCATCTTTAGGAAACAACCAAACACATCAAACATGGGGTAATTTTTCAAAGTTTTAATTTAAGAAGTGTGAAGAAACTGAATAGATTATACACCATTATCACTAAACTTTACTGATCTTTATAGCACTCACCACTGTAGAGAGGTATTTCAGAAGTAAGCTAAATACAGAAATAGTACAAGTGTGAAAATATTCGGCAACTTCAGCAGAGCCTTAGAAATACAATCACAAAATATCACCCCTCCCCTACCTAACCAAAGTATTTTTGCACAGGCACCAATCTTGACAATCATCACAAAACTATCTGTTTACTGAATATGTCAATTATGTACCGATGTCTACTTCTGGAAATACAAATGCCAAGTTTACTTTCACATGCCTGTCTTATATTTGTTGTAAACGATATGCAATACTGACACTCGGCGTACACTACTGATTTACATAACTTTCCTCAGTCTATGGTTTAATAATAGCGTACGATATAAATGACCGTGTAAATATCGCCGCGCTGCGCTGTGGTTATCTCTAGTGAACACGAGCACTGGGACCACACGATGTGTGTACACTAACATACCAGAATTCAAGTTATAACCACTTAAAAGTGACAAACATTTGCTTGCGAATTGACGGCACTGACACGAACATTCACATTAATGGTCTTACAATCTCAATATTCACAAAATTCATCTATTAGCCTTACAACTACAATTTTTCACATTCTCCAAGCTATACTATTACTTAGAATTTTTGCAGAGTGCGTAAATACCTCCAAGCTGCG
Source organism: Clitarchus hookeri (assembly GCA_002778355.1). Taxonomy (NCBI): domain Eukaryota; kingdom Metazoa; phylum Arthropoda; class Insecta; order Phasmatodea; family Phasmatidae; genus Clitarchus; species Clitarchus hookeri. The sequence goes on from NQII01012308.1 coordinate 16,902, forward strand.
AAAATAAAATACTTTATGTAATTGGGGAAAAACAAGAAGCCGATTCCTGGAAAGTTCACAACTTCCAGAATTCTTATCATACTGGATTTAAGGAGTTGTTGCAGTGCTCAGACGACTGAATTACTTCAAAACAACACTAAAGATCTGAAAATGTTGAGTTCCACCTACCTGCAGTTAGGAAACTGAGTTGTCAGGAAACAATTTAAACCCTCAAATATAAGCAATNAATGTTGAGTTCCACCTACCTGCAGTTAGGAAACTGAGTTGTCAGGAAACAATTTAAACCCTCAAATATAAGCAATTAATTCATAAGCATGGACACGCGATTTTCTAACAGCTTCCAGGAACAATTATTCAAAATCACCACGCCACTGTATCTGTGAGTGCAGCATTCGACTGACTTAACCACAAAACAAACTTTAAAAAAAATCGCTTTGCCAACTACAGAAAGCTAACGGTTTGTAACATTACCTTAAAAATATGTATAAACAAATTTTCGCAAAACCTATTCAAAAGAACAATNGAAAGCTAACGGTTTGTAACATTACCTTAAAAATATGTATAAACAAATTTTCGCAAAACCTATTCAAAAGAACAAAAGAACAATTTAAATAAAATCATAAAAATTGATATATTTATGTAGTTTCCGCATTCTTGTTACATTATAATTTATTCCTGACTCTAAAAATCTTGTTTTGCTTATGACGGAGGGACTTTTAAAAATTTGAGAGGAATTCGCATTTTCAACGCCTTCAGAGTGCAGCACCATCAAATATTGTAGTAGACCTACAAAAATTGGTATATAGCAAACAACTCGTTGTCATGCGGTTGCTATGGAAAAAATGGCTGTATTTAAACTTGTGTTGCTCAAGTTGTGTTTGAACGAGGAGATAATACTGTATATTTTGTCAGTGTTATTGTTTGTTAAAGAAATTTTGGTACATTTTAAAAGTAATAAAGCAATTCACTCGCATAATAGTAATTATAAGGATTATTTACATGTTCCTGTCAATATATTAAAATTGTATCAAAAAGGTTTTTATTATTCTGCTAATAAAATTTGTAATAAATGCCAGTGGAATTAATATTATTGTACAGTAGTGACACTGGAATTTTAAAAAGTATCTTTTGTATTTTATTCTGTAAAGGAGTATTAAGAATTTTTATAGTGATTCACTCATCGTGGGGTTAGGTTCTGTTAGGTTAAGTGGGCACATATTACGAAATTAGGCATACGTTACTGACCCTAGTATATTCGTGTTCTGCGTAATTAGTTGATTGGAAGTATACTACTTTTCGTGG